>OX376307.1:12048441-12315926 GCA_947369205.1 Cantharis rufa | reverse complement strand
TTAAGAATTTTTTTGAAACTGGTACTTTGAATCCGATTGAAAATGTTAGCAGTGGTTTTAAAATCACTGGACAGCTATTCAACAAGAGCAATATAATACAATGTAAAAAAAATAATTATTATATTTGTTTAGCTGAAATTACGATGATGATATTGATAGAAATTATACCATTAATAAATATGCATATAAGAGAAATTGAAGGACTCCAGATAAATGATTTTTATACTGAAATACTTTTAGGATGTATTCAAATAGGGGGGGATGCTTTCTTCAATTTCGATTCAGTTGCAAAATCTCTAACATATCATCAAGGAATAAGTTTGTTATGTGTAACAGAATTATTATATATGTATCCTGAAATAATTAAGCAAAATTTGTATGACTTAATGAAAGATTAAAAAACCTATGTATAATTTTTATTTATTCTTTAATACCCTTATATATTAGTAGGTTCATACCTACTTTATCATTACTATTTTGGAAAGCAACTGATGCATATATATCAAAAATGAATTCGACTATAATCATTCCTTCATTAGTTCTAATTTTAAATAATACTTTATACGTATCACCATCTACAAGCACGGAAAATATTGAGATGAATAGTTTGGATAATCTTAATGGAACACTATGCTTAAAGTGCCCTCCGATGGAATATATAAAAAATATAAATGAGTCAACCTTCTTCTACCGCTTAACTGAAACGCAAATATTTTTATTTTGCATGTTACGATTTATTAACAGCAACTCAACCGGAGAATCGATATATAAATTAATACTGGCGAACGAAAATTTATTTTCTGAAGAGTTTTTACACAACGATAAGTGGACGTCTACAAGCATGGCTCAAGTTTTACCGCCATCTATTTTATCATTATTGATAATTATATATTACTTGCATTATTATTATTATAGAAAAAATAAAACAGAATTATTATTATAGATAGAAATAAAACAGAATTTTAAATCTTGATTTGTTTATTTATTTCGACTACCGAGAAAAGTTACAAAATATATTTTTTTTTTTTTATTCATACAAAGGTAACCAATCCAGAAATTGGATCATATTCATAAACAGAATCATGTAAAATTAATACATATGCAGAGGTGTCGGCAGGAAAATTCACATTGCTTTCTATTTCCAATTTTAAACTTAATACAGGTTCGTGAACCATTTCGTTTTGCTTTGAAACATCTAAAACAAAAATCGGTCCTTGACCGAACTGCTTAAAATCTAATAATGGTTCACAAAACTGCTTATTTAAATACTTCTTTTGAAATGATACATAATCATCATAGGCCAACACGTATCTACATTTAGAAAAATCATTATTTCTTTTCTCGTATGGACTCCGATTCTGATTAATGAAAGCTGTAACGTCTGATATTCCACACTGCGAGAAAGTACTTGCATCAGAAGCCTGATTGTTTCGTTTACCCGTTTGAAATGCAATAAAAATCCATCGAGGTCTTCGGGATCCTACTGAATTTTGAACGGCCCAAATTGCTAAGTTAGATGTGGTAGGTAGAGAAGGATACTGATATAGACTTCTTCCATAAAATCCAATTTTTACTGTTTTTTGTTGTTTCAAGCGATTGTATATCTCCAATTTTGCAGAATCGCTAGGGGTAATATGTGGTACACGCCAGTTAATTTTTGAAATTTTTATTGTTACAGCGGTTTCACCATTATAACAATCGGTATCAGAATTCGAACGAATTAAAATCAGTTCTTGACGCATGTTTATAATATCACGTGTATAATCACATGCAAACCCTAATATATGATTTAATGGTATTACGGCACTAAAGGTCCTCTCAGTTGTATTGAATATTTGAGATTCTTCATCTAAAACGTACCATCCGGCAGAGCCCAAACCTTTTGATTCTATAGGAGTGTACCGACATTGACCATAAATTGATGTCGCTATACCAGGTGTTCTACAACTATCGATCACAACATCACCAAGCTGATAACGTATTTCCTCAAATAAAAATAGTGGATCGTTGAGTTTAAAAGTCTGTGTAGGATCTGTAGGTGTAACTATTCCTTCAATATAAATCTTACTATCATAAGTGGCAGTGATCAAATCACCCTTCTCAAGAATAAGTCTGATCTCATCAGAGTTAGCGAATGCGTTCACAGTATAAGGATGGTATGTATGCGTGGAATTGCCGATTACCAAGTCTGAATAAGATACGTCAGCGAATATATTTCGAAGGGCGTGCTCTTCCTGCATTATAATATTTATTTATTACGCGATATCCTAAACTTTCCAAGAACCTTATCTGAATAGATGTGAGTACTTTAACATTCGAAGGTGTAATGTCCATTAAAGTATTACCAGCATTATTTATACTGTTATTGAGGTTTAACCCCATTCTGTTTTAACTCTAAGCGTATAGTTAAAGATTCGTCACCAAAATCTACTGCTTCTCCGAGCTGATCCACTAACCTTAGGGTGATGTTATGAATAGTATTTATGGTAACAGGTAAATATATAATGTTTGTAGGCTCTCTGCATAATCTATATCCGGGTTCCACGGATAGGTCAAATTCAAATATTGTATGTGCTAGATTATTATTACGATATGCTCCAGCAGTTACATTACAATCCACGTGGATGTTTGTAGCCTTCATAATTTGAACATTTAAATCAGATTCATGCTTAACACCTGATTTTAATTTCTTTTTAGAAAAACCTAACATACGACCTATACTGTCAGGCTTTGTAAAATCAATTTCGAAATGTGAAAATATTTCACATTTTAATGTATTATTATTAGCCCATAAGTTGAATCCATCATTCAATATAGATTTCAGATAACCATTTAATTCGTTTATTTCGTAAGCACCTGATGGTATGGTGATGACTTTCTCATTATAATAAAACTTGTTATTTCCATCATAAATATTTCTTATGGAATTACAACCGTAGAAACCTATTAACCCCAAGACGTAATCAATTTTAGGATTCAATTGAATTGGAGGAAAGTAATCCACACTAAGTGAATTACCTACACCCGTCAGAGTAAACGTTTGGCTCATTATTAAAGATTTTTATTGATAATCAAGTATTTATTCAATTTTCATACAAAAATTTTAAGCATAAATGACCACATATAATGGTATTAAAATTTTGTTCACGCACATAATTATATTTTATTTTACAACCATCAAAGTATTTAATAACTTCTTGGGGAGGTCTCAGATCACCAAAACTATCATAGTATATAACAATATTATATTTCTTCTTATATGCAACCCAATGAGTACCACGTCCACTCATAACATCCAAGTTTATTACACCACATTCGAAAAGTTTTGGAGTAGAGGGTAAGGTATCTCTCATGAAGATGCCTCGGAAATTAGGAATATTGATGGTATATTTTCTTAAATCCACATCGGTTAGAGCTCTCCGAGGCAACCCATTCAGTTTTTTGAATATGGTTTTAAAAATAACGCACTACCGCTTTTGTATGGCTTCAAATATATAGCTTCACCTTTTTTACCCATTGCGATCGCCTCCATCATTTTGTTATGCCGACCGCTTTCTTCAAGTTGTTGTTTTGCCTCCTTAGCATTATTAATAGCTTTAGCTATTCCACTAGCGCCACCTGCTAATGCTCCAGCTGCACTAAGACCGGCAAAGAGTGGTATCAAAAATGGTAGAATTCCACCTTGTTTAGGTACGGGGATTATTCGAGGTATTTTAATATTTCGTTTACCTCCTAATTTTTTAACTGTACGTTTAGCCGCCGTTAAAGCATTTTTAATAATATTATTATTACATTTAGATTTATCAAGTTCTTGGGATATATTTTTTAAAAGTCCTTTTCCAAGTATTATTTTACGCTTGTTTCCATATCCCATACCAAGCTTTCTTTTAGCTTTCATCGTATTTAGCACCGTCCACGCTGCAGCTTTCTCTCCCAGCTTGGCGTCCTTAGACTTAACTCGTCCCCACGCACTCTCTTCTAATTCACGATCGGCTTGATGTCTATCTTGTAAGTCTTTACGTTGTGAATATGCGATATCATGCTTTTTACAAGCCGAATCTAAAGGATTGATTCCAGGATCACCTCTAGCTAAACGTTTTTGTAATTTAGTTCCTGGACCGCAATATTGATAACCGGGTATATGAAGCTCTACTGGTAATTTATTTATTATGGTGTTAACCAAACCTTCACCTCGGTGGGTAGACATTCAATGAGATAGTTGTTGACTATTTTGTAGGTATTTATATAAGCTTGAACGTATATTTAATTTATTATATTCCGAGATGAGGTTTATTAAACAACGTGAAACTCTTCCAGTTAACAATCATGATCTTGAAAAAAGTTATACAAAAAAGCATAGTACTTTATTACCTGATTCAATTAGATGTATTATAGCAGGCAGTTCAGGGTGTGGTAAAACAAATACGCTCATCAGCCTTATAGAAGAACCTAATGGTTTGAAATTTAAAAATGTATATATCTTTTCAAAATCTCTACATCAGCCCAAGTATGAATACTTAAAAAAGGTTCTCGAACCTATAAAGGGATTAGGATACTTTACTTTTTCACAACATGAAGATGTTATACCTGTAAGTGAGGCAAAACCTCATTCAATTATGGTGTTTGATGACGTCGTTACTGATAAGAGTGCTAGTGTTCGAGATTATTTCTGTATGGGTAGGCATAATTTAATCGATTCCTTCTATCTCAGTCAAACTTATTCAAAAATACCTAAACAGTTAATACGTGATAATTCAAACTTAATTATACTATTTAAACAAGATGTTTTGAATTTAAAGCATGTGCATGATGACCACATCGGAACCGATTTATCATTTAATCAATTTAAAACGATATGTGCCGAATGTTGGAAGGAACCTCATGGTTTTATCGTGATAGATACTGAGTCTGATATAAATAATGGTAGATATAGGAAAGGATTTGATTCGTATATAAGTCTTGAGTGAATAGTACGTGCCTTACATAACTTGTAACCACTTCGTGACGTATACATATATCTTAATAAGTTGCATAATTATTATTATAATGGACACCGATGAGATTGAATTAACTAAAAAAATTATTAGAGCGCGTAAATCTGTAAAACGTAAATACCTTGAATTACAGCGTGGTCAAGTAGCTATTCAAAGAATTTCGGAAGAGAAATATAAACCTATTATGGATCCTATTAAAGAACTAACAGCCTTAAAGAAAAAATCCAAACATTTAAAAGTTGAGGAAAATCCTCACATACCAAAATTTACAATTAATTCTTCACATATACCTATTATAAAAAAGACTATCAAAGGTTCTAAAAGCGTGCAGGAGGACACCATAAGTAGCTCAAGTGATCAAGATGAAGAAGATGATGATGAATCTGTTATGAATAAAAATATCAAACGTCCTAAAAGTGAGCAGAAAGATGTCATGAGTAAAACATATGATCAGGATGATGATGATGCTAGTGATGAATATAATGAAGCTGCTAGCACAAGCATTATTGAACGATTACATACTCGATATACTGATATGGCTATACATGATACCAAAAATTTGATGGATCATCTGTATGGAGTTTATTTTGATCCTGATACGGCGGTTTGGAAGATTGGAAACGCTGAAATTAACTTTGATCAAAATTCGGATAATTTTAATATTAATAATAAAGTATATGACGGTACTGAGGGATTATACGAATTAATATTTAAAAAATCTCCTAAAAATTATACTAATAATGATTTACAACAATATAAGCAAATTTTAATACAGACCAATGCTTATAAAAGAGGGTATTATCATAAAAATCCAATACTTGGTACTCGCGATGCCAAGTATACGAAAATAATAAAGGGTTTATTTAGCAAGAGTGGTGGGGATTTAGTGCTTAAGCATAAGTTGTTAAATGATAATAAAATTGACTACACTTATTGGGATAACCCTTCGGAACTCGTGGACCGGCTCATGCTACTACATGCATCTCAACAGGCTGGAAATAATAGTCATGATAATGAAATTATCAGTATCTTGGAAGAGCTAGTAGAGGCAAAAATTATAATATAAATATAAAGTTTTTCTAGTTTTAGTACCCAGTTTAAAAATGAATATTGATGTATTCGGTCGCAGTAAAATACATCCAAAAGAGGGTCCCAAGGGTGAAAAGGGTATCGGATTTAAACTTACTAAAAATCGTGACTATGACATGCAAAGTAAAAAAATAACAAATTTAGCAAGCGGGGTTGAAGAATTCGATGCTGTTAATAAACAATATGTGGATACAATAGTACTGTATATTCAGTCTCTAAAACAACGTATTGATACTATTGAGAGAAAATCTGAAAATACTTCTGAGGATGTAAAAAAATTTGATCAATGGGTGTTGGAACATAATACTACCGAAGCTGCAAGAGAAAATGTTTTTGATAAATATCAACAGTCTATTGAGAGAGATTTTAAAGAATTTAAAAACGCTTGTAATACTAGACTGGATGGTTTTAAGAAGACAATTGATCAATCAATTGGTTTTAGGAGTATAGTTGATAGTTATATCGGCAATAACGCACGAAATTCATAACATTTCTCCAAATAATGTCGAAACGTGCAATTGTAGATGAAATTCATAGAAGTGCTAGAAAAAACTTTCCCCGTAGAAGCGTAATAATTAGAGGTTTTGATGATCTCTGGCAGGCAGATTTAGCCGAATTTATACCTTATTCCAAATATAATAGTGGTTATAAATATATTCTATTAGTTATCGATTGTTATTCTAAATTTCTATGGACATACCCCCTAAAATCAAAAACTGGTATAGAAGTCACGAATGCAATGACTTCAATTCTTACGAATGGAAGAAAACCTAAAAATTTACAAACCGATGAAGGAAAAGAGTTTTATAATAAAAATTTTGCCGAGGTTATGAAAAGTAATAAGATAAATCATTACTCCACATTTAGTATTAAAAAAGCTTCAATTGTTGAGCGCGTCATACGAACATTAAAAAATATGTTATACAAAGAGTTTAGTTATCGAGCTGAATATAAATGGGTTGATATATTAGCTTCAGTTACTGCTGATTATAATCATCATAAACATAGAACGATTAAGATGCGTCCTTGTGATGTTAAAGTCTCCACGAAGTTAGAAGTCTACAATATAAATAAAAAAATTGGAAAAATAAAATTTAAAAATGGTGATTTTGTGCGAATATCGAAGTATAAATCTGTCTTCGATAAAGGTTACAACGCAAATTGGACTGCAGAATTGTTTAAAATTGTTCGGGTTAATTTAGGAAGTCCTACGACTTACAACATTGAAGATCTTAACGGAAATCCTATTAAAGGCATGTTTTATACGGAAGAGCTTCAAACTACAGCTTACCCTGATACTTTCTTAATTGAAAAAGTGTTACGTAAACGAGGTGATCAGCTATATGTTAAGTGGATGGGTTATCAAAAACCTACATGGATATCTAAATACTCAATTATTCAATAATTATATAAGATTTTGAATAAAATATAATAATTATAATAAAAATAATAATAATAAAACTTGTACTAAATTTTTGTATTTATTTTTTTAATTTATAATGACCCCACGCTAAGGTATCCATAGTATGAGGGAGTACACATCTCTTATCATCGTTTGAACTTAAAGCTATTTTGGTTTGACTAATACTATATACAGTATGGTTCACAGATCTAATACTATTTTGATTCCTTAAAATTAACTTATTATTAATTAAACAATCTACATAATCATCAAATGATATTCTAGTTTTTACAACATAATTTTTAACCCCCTTAGCCTTTTTAATTAAGTCTTCACCCTCCACACGTATGCTGTACATTTTAGATCTAAGACCTACAAACTCAGTCATAATTCTACCATTGTTCTCGTCTTTCATTAATCCCGGCACTTTTTTATTTACAAGTGGAATACTAAATTGGTTATTTACATCATAATCACTAGTATCAAATCGTGAAATGTCTTTTTTAATGCTGTCGTATACATCGGGGCAGCGAATTTCATATATTAGAGAGTCGGTGTCACAGTAGAGCACTTTGGCTGGAAAGTTTTTTTGCATGTATCCGTAATGAAATTCGTATAACTTGGTTTTAGATATATCTAATATACTCATACCTACATAAACCGGTTTATTCATCATGATCTCCGTCTTATTTAACTCGATTATCATTAAATTTTCATCCAAAATAGTTCTACTATGGAAATTAGGTTTAGCAATCAACACCTTAGCAGCATATCGCCCATTCCATTTTGACACCAACTTAACAATTTTTCTTTTCCGTACATCCTCCATGGTTTTACCAAACGCTGCGTTATTCATTAATTTAAAAAATGTTTTCTCAAATTCATTTTTTGCGTTCGTTCTCATTAAAGTATTTAATTCAATATACGGTTTTAACCAGGCGGATTGTTTAAATTCTAACACTCGGTAAATGTTTGTAATTTTCATACCATGTTTTAGAGCTTGTTTAAGTGCGCGGTAATGAATAACGTAGCGTTCTTTATTATGAAGAGTTGTGAGTAGCTTCTTCTGTTTAGAGTTAGGTGGTGCTCGATGCTCGGGACATAGGGGCAGATTGTTGTGAACATCGTGTAACTTGTCTGGATACTCTAAGTCGACCTCCAAAATAAAGCCTACGCTGCTATCATCTGGGATTTGACTTACATCTATATTCGTATTATTGTGCCATGAAAACTCCCCACATGGTAAATACTGACTCATGGCCCATCCATATACTGAAAAAAAGCACAAAAAAATGTTATTAATAAAATATTTAAAAATAAAATACACTTACAATTATTAACATCGTAATATTGGAGATAAATGTCGGGTTGAGTATGATCGTAATTAGGCATGTATTTATTATTAGCCTTAGCATATCTACTACTGCATTGGGAGATGCCTCCTCGAATTCCACGCTCGACGAACATCAGCATATCGATGTCTGTGATCAAATCCAATTCCACCTTGGTTAATTTTAACATACTATCCCAAGTGAGGCCTGGGGCTGATACATAATGTGCAGGATCCAGACCATAAGCATTAAAACAAGTATCGCGGAAATTTTCAAAGACATCCGTCAATAGCAGCACATCTGTCTTCAAATATAAGTCGGAGTACTCGCCTAAGTTTTGAATGTTAAACATTTTCCAAACGTTTTTGGCGTGGAAGTACTCTTCATCTTTTATTGCACTTTCCGTTAGTCGATTATAGAATGCAGATTTTTCTGGTAATTCAGGTTCTTCAAGATTATCAGCACACTTTATGTGATCGTAAGGAAATACCCCTTTACGTCTCAATAAATTATATTGATCATCGTTCGGGTACTCACTTTTAACATTTTTTAATTCAGTTAAATATGATGCTAATTTATCCAAACTATATGGTAGAAACCTGAAGGAATCAACAAATCTGAACGATATTTTACTCTCTTTTATTTTTTTACTAAATGAAATGTACTTATCCTTGTTCACTGGAAGTAAAAATATAGATCCTTCAATTTGTAATGCAATATCTCTAATCAGAAAATGGCTGTCATAATTTGATAAGTTGTGTGCAAAAACAGGTATAGCTCTTGAGCCATAATAATTAATGTTACATTCGTTATGAGCCGCACCTCGAAATTCAGAAGTTATGTGGTTATGATCACGCACTTTCAAGTCATTAGGTTTAAACTGTTTATCACAAATATGACAAGTAGCGGCTCGTTGAAAATCTTGTTCTTCCCTAGATGATAAGGCCATAGGTTGCGCAGCCCAATATACTGGTTCAACATTTTCGACAATTTGTTGAAGTTCGTTAGCAAACCATTTAGCGCAATCACTTCCACGGTAACTTTTATAATATGATAATGAATTATCATAATTACACTTAAAATAATATCCTACACTAAATGCTTCATGTTCTTGATAAAGTTGAGTTTTTTCACCACGTTTCTCATTTAACGGTTTTAAAACACTTTCCATGTCCATATATATAACAAACGGCACCATCTCTTTATTTTTAAAATTTGTAAATCTGACTACCTCACCTTTTGCAGGCATGCGAATCTTACAATTATTCATGTTTCCACAATCAGCCTCATGGTTTTTTAATTTCTCATCATTATAAAAATAATGAAGACATCTGCTGCATATTATTTTTTTAGACCTTTTTTTAGTCAGTTGATTATTAACCAGTCTGCTGAGATTCTTAATCCAGCAAAAGTGGTATCTTATTGCGGGTACATCATCACCAGCATCTTGTTCATTCTCGACTTCATCATTATCATTACTTTCGTTATAAGAATCTTCCAGTAAAAGTAGATTGATATGTCTATCATCTGTTGTAAAATTCTTTGTGAGTAAAGCAGGTACAACGTCATGATGTTTTCCTACAGGTTTTAACATAAAAACATTTATAGAAATATTATTTTTCTTTTCGAATTTTTTAATTTGATCCAACGTCACTGGTAATGAAATTCCTTCTAAATTTAGAACGGTAGAATAGTGCGGGTATGAAGATGTTCTATTTAAATTCTGTTTTGCTGGAAATAATCTAGATACCACAGCCCATAAAAAACATGCTTGATCTTCATTCTTAATGTTGATACAGGCTTGCTTATTTGCGATATCTTTTGGTAAAGGTATGTAAGATGATCCTCTGAATGGTTCGTATCGATTAACATTTACTGCTAAGTTTATTATAGCCGTTAAACTCCAACCGCTACCACGTTCTTGAAAATCTTCCAATTGGATCCTAATATTATCTATAATATTTGTACTCCACCATTCCTTCAAATTTGTAGTCGAATCTACTATGGCATTAGAGGTACTAAAGTGTTTCAGTTCTTTAATAATTTCTTCACCCGTTTGTTGAGAAAACTCACAGCATAAATCGACATTAATTTTAAGTAATGGTTGAGACTTTAACACATTTTTTACTCTACTTGCGTAAAGAAATTGAGCATCTTCAAGAAATGTGATAGGGTCCATATGTTTTAGATTAATAATTACACCTGTTCTGATACGACTCTTAAAGGCTGACTGGACATCTTCCCATTTAATTCGATCACTTCGACGCTTCCCGTTATTTACTATAGAGCCTCCACCCTTACGTAAATTCTTCATATGTGTAATATAGCCTTCAATAAAATAAAAATTATTTTCAAAAATGTAGAAATAATAAATAAAATTCTTACCTTTGATCAATCTTAAATGATTTTCAATTTTTCTTCTGCTACCAATACTTAATTCGATAACGTTAAGAGCTGAATTTAATAATCTTATATTTTTAAATCCCAATTTAATCCATTTTTCTACCTCGTCAGGATTTGTTAATAATTCCAAATACGCGTCTTTCATAATTTTAGCCATTGCACTCGATATTTTAGTAGGTGAAGACATTTTTTAAATATTCAGATCACTACTTGTTATACTAATTATGCACGTATACCGAACTACAATGTTTATTGAGATGTGATTCAACTTATATATTGTAAAACTTGGGGTCATTATGGTAAAGAATGCGAGTCAATTACACTTTGCTTTCTACTAGTTATTAAAATACCCTTAATTATAATAACTCGAAACACTTTCGAATATTATTTTAAGCTATACAAAATTATTCAAAATTATTCTCTAATGGTTTTTTCTAAATTTTGTATCATAGTAAAATTTAAATTATTCCTTCACATGTTAGAAAAAAAATAAAATCTGTTAACAATTAAATCATATTAGTATAATTTTATTTTATATTACCTAACATCATATCACTTTATATAATAAGCGATTTTTTATTGCAATTATTAAAATAACTACGATGAGCGGCATTATTAAATTTTAATGAGTCTACACATTATTATATTAATTAGGTAGTCATTAAAAATAGAAACGCATTCCAGCTCTAATTACCATACTTAAAAAAATTTTATCACATTCCGGGGACTTAGAAAATTTTTTAAAAATTCTTGATCGCCGGAGTGACCTAGTACATCTACTAACCGCTGCTATGAACACGATTCTTAAAGAAAGTATTCCTGAAAATTTGCAAACAGATTTGGGGAAAGAATTTTACAATAAGGAGTTTCAAGAATTGATGAAGAAATATAAAATAAATCACTATAGTACATACTCAATTAAAAAAGCTTCGGTAGTAGAAAGAGTTAATCGAACTCTTAAAAATTTAATGTGGAAAGAATTTAGTTATCGCGGAAACTATCGATGGATCGATATATTACAAAAACTGGTAAATGTATATAATTCAACTAAACATTCAACAACTGGATTAAAACCAAATAATGTAACCAAGAAGAACGAGAAATTACTTTTAACGACTGTATATAACCATCCAAAAGTTGTGGATCCGAAAAAACCCAAATTTAAAATCGGCGATAGTGTTAGAATAAGGAAATATCTAAATCTATTTGAATATTATAATTATTCATTTTATTTTTTATTCTATGTTTTGTTTTATTAATATTATTTTTATTCTTTTCAATCCATTTTTTTCAATGATGGAATCATCAAATTGGAAATACTCATCCATCCCATCGTCCATTCCAACATCACCAGCATCCATTCTATCGTTTTTTAAACTAATTTCACCTCCATCATCATCATCTACTTCATTTGTCGAGTGATATTCTAAAATAAAGAGCATTAGAAAAATAATAAAAAATTTTTAACGCAATATTTTATACCATCGTCATCATTCCCCACATCATCCAATAAATCAACGCACCCACTCCAATATGCTTCAAAAATTCCTCCTCAATCACTTTCAAATCACCATATATTTTATTTTCTGAGTGATATTCTAAAATAAAGAGTATTAGAAAAACAATAAAAATATTAAAAAACAATAAAAAATAAATATATAATTATTATAATTTTCATACCTTCAAACCCTATGTTGTTCTCCAACATGTTTCTTAATATTCCATTTTTAATTTGAAAATGTTGTAGAATATTAGCCATGGCTGTCAGCACTACTATAGCCAGGGACGCGTTAAGGCATATGAGTACCCTAGGTATATTCTTTTCTGCCGCCCCCTTAAAACTAAAATTTGAACTTCCCATATTTACTTAAACAGTAGACAGTTTTCTGTTCTTCGTTTATTTTTATTCTTTACTCTCTTGCATTACCACGCGGCACTTAAAAATTATTTATGTTTTCTACATAATGTAATATGATTTTTAAATAAGTACAATTACAATCAAGTTTCTATTTATGTTACATTTTTTATTAGAATTAATTAGTATTTTTGCCGCCCCCTACAAGATTGCCGCTCTAGGCAGCTGCCTTTCTTGCCTAATGGATAAATCGGCCCTGACTATAGCAGCATTAAATTTCCTCTCATATATTTATATGTGTATATTTACATATGTATGTATGTATGTATGTAAAATGTATGTACTTTATGTATGAATAAAAGAAGGGTTAAATTTAAAACCAGATAGGTTAAATTGCATGTAAAATGAAATTTAAAATTAAAAATTTTTTATGGATGTATCAAGGTTGTGTTACTCAATAAAGTAAGATAGTGTTGTTCACTCGCCTTCATTTGCTCAATAAGTTCGTGAAGTCGAATGGACTCATGACCCCAGGCTAGCGTAGCATGTGAATAAGATTTAAGATAACGCTTATCATTAAAGTATGATAAAGCGACCTTATTTCGTAATTCGGTATACATTTCATGAAGGGTTGACTGAAAAACACTCATCTGACAATATTTCTCCTGCTTATTTTCGATTGCGTTTCGATAATCAGAAGCGTTTAAATCTTTTCCTATTACATGTTTGGAAACCCCTTTAGCCTTTTTAATTTCTATATTATCGTCCAAAACTATGCAGTAGGCCTTAGCACCTGTTCCATAAAATTCCCTAATAATTTGCGATGGGAATTCCAATTTCATTTTTCCTAATTCTGATGGTTGTTTTGGAATATCAAAAATATTGCAATCTTTAAAATTAGATGTATCAAATTTATTTAAATTTTGTTTAATATCACAATAAACATTTTTCGTTCTAATTTCTAAAATTAGGGAGTCCGTATCCGTATATAATAATGTAACGTTTTGTTTATACAGTGGAATTAAGAAATCATAGTAGAAATCATACATAACGGTTTTTGCAATATCTAATATCGCAAATCCGGCATATTTATATTGGTTTATCGTATGTGACTTCTACCTTATTCATTTCCACCGCTATTAAATTTTCCGAAAATACACTAGTATCTTTAAAATTTGGTCTAGCAATATAAGTTTCGGCACCCCAAAAATTATCATTTTCCCAATGTGATAGTTATTTAATATCTCTCCGCTGCTCAACGTTTTCCATTGTTTCTCAAAAAATTAAATTATTTAATAATTTAAATAAATCTTTGTCAAAGTCACAAGTTGCTTTGTTTCTATGATCGGTGTTCAAATTTATATATGAAGCCAGCCATGGAGATTGATTAAATTTAACAACCCGATGAATTTTACGTAATATAAAACCGTGTTTCAAACATTGCTTTAAAGCTCTATAGTGAATGATGTAATTTCTTTTGTTATATAAATTTGGAATTAATTTACCCATTTTTCCATTGGGTGGAATGATATTTTCTGGGCAAAACGGGAAGTCGTTATGGGAGTCGTGTAATGCACTAGGATAATCTAAATCAACTTCTAATGCATAACCCACATCGGAACTATCAGAAATGTTCAATATATTCAAATTTTGAATTTCATCAACATTTAACCAAGAAAATCCTCCGTAGGGTAATTTTTGCTGCATCGCATATCCATATAAATTAGTAGCATCTAAATACAGTATATAGGATATTGGCTTTAGTGGATCATACCCATTTAAATAAATATTATTTTCGCTTAATACATGTAGAAACACCACCGCGAATTCCTTTTTTGAAAAAGTGAAGTAAATCAATATTAGTTAAAAGCTCTAGTTCAATATTTGTACGCTGAAGCATGCTACTCCAACTGAGAGTGTGAAATATTTTGTTGGATCTAATCCGTAAGATGAGAATGTGGAGCAACGAAATTTTTCAAAACAATCGACTAAAAGAAGGACGTCTGATTTTAAATATAAATCGCTGTAATCTCCTAAATTTTTACAATTGAATGAATTCCAAACATTAACAGCGCGTAAATAATCTTCATTTGATATGTGTTCATTTTTTAATCGATTATTAAACATTTGATGGGGTGGCAATATTGTTTCATTCAATTTTGAAAAGCTGTCTTTACTATCCAAATTTTTAGCTAATTTTTCCAACGATGTTGGCATAAATTTATATGAGTTAAGAAATCTAAGTTTAATATATTTAGAATATCTTCCATTTTCACCTTTATGTATTAAGATTGATTTAGTGAAGCTAATGTAATTTTCTTTATTTTTAGCAATTACCTCCAATTGCTCCCCATTTTGCGCTAAATGTTTTATAAACAAGTGGACATCATATTTTGAAAGGTTGTGGAAAAAGATTGGGATAACGTTAGAATTTTGATAATGCAAATTACAAATAGAGTGGGCAACTCCCCTAATGTCACCAGTTAAATGACAGTGATCCATGACCCGAGTATCTAAACCTGTAAAAGATTCTCGACAGATATGACAAACTTTGCAATTATTGAATTCGTTTAATTGATTTAATGTGGGGGTTTTCATTGGTTTTATAGATTTTAAACAATTTTCATATAAAAATTTTATGTCTAATTCTAAATATTGCATAAATGTATCAGCACAATTTTCCCCGCGATAAGACTTATATGATGAGAAAGAGTCATCAAAATTACATTTTATATAATATCCAAATGAATATGGTATGTGTAGGTCGGTTTTTACAGTGAAACATTGGTTTTTATTCGGTGTTGTGGTGGGGATGCCTACTAACATCGATTCAAAATCAGCATAAACTACAAAAGGAGTGTAAAGCTGATCTTGAATTTTTTCAAATTTTAAAATATTTTTAGGTATATCTTTACCAAATTTATTGCGTCGCAATTCATCAGCTGCAGGTAGATTCACTCGCACATGCGCGCAATCAAATTCGGTGTGTCTTTCTAATTTAGTTTCATTGTTAAAGAATTGTAAACAACCATCGCAAATATATTTAGCACCGTTATGTTTACTTAATTGATTAGAGACTAGTCGTGATAGATTTTTTATTAAGCAATAATGAAATTTACCACAACAGTCATCAATAAGTAGTAAATTGATATGTCGCAAACGTTTTAATTTTGTGTGGTGATAAGGTCCTACTACATTTATTACACCGGTTTTTTCATTCATAGCTAAACCAAAAACATTGATTGATATATCATTTAATTCTTCGAATTTATTGATGTCGGTTAATTTAACTGGGAAAACAATTCCGGTAAAATCTAAATTTTGAAAAAAATCTGTGTATGAATTTGAATTAATATCAACCCCAGTTGGTTTATACAGTGCTGCCAAAATGGCGTAACGAAAACAAAATTGGTCGTGAATATTTCGTATATTTAACACCGCCTGTTTAGCTATAATTGATTTTGGTAATTCTAAAAATGTGCTATTTCCACCATGTAATGGGTTAAATTTATTTAAATTTACTTCGATATATAAAATTTCTTCTAAACTCCACCCGGAATCTCGCTCTTGAAATTCACTCATCTTACAACTTAAAATATCGGAAAATAATACTACCATTTCATCTAAATTAGATGCAGTAGTAGTTATGAAATTTCTAGTGTTAAAACTTTTTATATCTGATATATTTTTAGTTTGTTGAATGTATCGACCAAATAATTGGAAATTGATTTTAAGCGAACAAAATTTTTCCAATGTACTTTTTATTACATTTAATAAATCAATTTGTATGTCTTGCACAAAATCTTTTAAATTAATTCTTTTATGTGGGCTAGAGATTCTATATGTTTGAATTCGACGTTTAAACGATGCATTTAAAATAGTAACTCGATCGGAAAAGTATTGTGTGCATTTGTTGATTGATTGAATTGAATGATTGAATATATTTGTTACATTTACATTGCATGTGGTACATGCTAAAAAATATATATAAAACGTAAAATATATAAAAAAAGGTTTTTTTACCTTACCAGTTATTTTATTTCTTTTTTTAACCTGACTTGATGATGGGTTATTGTCTTGTTGGAGATCTGTAATTATACTAATTAGTATAATATGCAATTTATGAAACTATTAAAAACTAACCTTCAATTAGCCGTTTTTTACAGCTTTGTTCTTTGTGTCTTTTTAACGTAAAAGTTTTAAAAATTTTATCACATTTATCACAGCTGATAGTCATTATGTGTATTGTTTAATACTGAAGATTGAAACGCGACTCGTGTTATTTATAGTTAAACGGACGGTGGTAACCTCCACCGATAAACAGTTTTTAATCCTTTTTTTTGCTAAGCTACCGATGGTCAACATGTAAGTTCCACCAATGGTCAAAAGGTACCTGGGTAAAAGATGTAAGTTCCACCGATGCTAATTTAAAGTATTACTGGATTAAGACCCACAAAGCCGCTTATAGTATATTACTAAATTGTAAAGGTGCGTATAAATATGGCGAGTCGCGCCGGAGTCGCGTTTATTACCCGACGAACCTGCCACGAGTTTCCCTCGAGCCTGCCACGAGTCTCCCTCGAACCTCCTTCGAGTTTGAGATTGCATTAAAAAATAAATAATTAATAATAATTATGATGGAACACAAATTTTTAAAACCCAGTTCTTTGTTAAAGTATATAAATATAAGCTACACAGTAAAAAGTATTTTGTTAATTTATCAAAATACAGTTGTTAAATAATTTTTTGTAACATTAACAAATTTTATTAGTAACACAAATACTTACAAAATATAATAAGTCAATAATTTGTATTCTAGGAGTTGTTATTCTGCATAATAAATTTGCTAATATAACAAAAAATTGTAGTGGACCTGCTGGGACAACATATTTCTGTTAATTTAACAATATACGTTTTACTGTGTAATTTTATAATTTATAAAGTGAAATTATTTATATTTAAAATTTGAAAAGATTCTATTCACCAATCAGAATCAGTGGCGGATTTAGGGTCGTCTGCGCCCTAGGCCCTGCCCGATATGGTGCCCTGTTTGGGCACCAAATAGAACATTTACATACAGTGAATAACGAAAAGTTTCGCACACTCCTATGTTAACAATGTAAATTGCCGGTTTTGAAGCTGTTTTTTAGCATATAAAAAAGTTCATTTTCGGATTTTTTCAAAAATTCGGATTTTAGTAAAGGTAATACACTTAGGTAAAGAAGCGTTTAAAAAATATTTTACTGAAAATTTCCGGAAATAATAAAATGCATAAATTTTATTCAACTTTAAAAATGTAAACTAAATTTTATTTAAATTGTTTTTTTTTCATTGTTTGAAAATTTAGCGTCATGCGTCAAACAATAATTTTTTAATTTTTCACAATAGACAGTTGTTTGTGAATTTTCTGCTATAATATCTATTTATCCGTATACTCGAATTCCTATCTACTCTACATGTACTTATCCCTAAACAGCAGGTAAATGATGTTTGGTTTTGAATTTTATTAAATTTTTAAGCAGCAAGATGCAAGAATATTACAAATCTAATCTCTAGAAAAGTAAAAACTGATAGGTCGTTCCAGGTAAAATCGTTGGTTGTACAGTCGAAGTGATTTTATATTACTTCGCCGTTATTCAAAAACGTGAATTACTTAAAAGCGATGTTAAATGAGGTTACATCCTTACAGAATATGTTTAAGAAATGTCTAACGTATTTTTTGCATATTTTTTCAAAGCGGAATCTTGTGGAACACTTTTTGTAAGTCTACACAAAGTTGGAGAATTGCCTGAGATTTTCTATTGAGCAGATCCCGGAATGAAGCGATGTATTTAATTATTGCAGCATTGTATTGTCCTAGAATTTTTTTTATTCTAAAGTACATACTTCAAGACATCTTTTCTATAAATACCAATTTGAACCCTAAGCTGAAATCAGCACAATAACTCATTAAAAATTGCTGTCGCACGGTACGAAATGCCACTCAAATTAGCAATTAATGGAAGGTGATGTTTACATCGCTCTAACAAGCTGAAATATTTTTTAATTCACTTGAAATTCTAGGAAAAGGTGCACTGATCTTTCCTCTAAAGATATACAGAACATTGTAGCTTAACTGTTAAGTTGACAAAAATTTATTTTTGGCCACTTTTCCGAGCGTTGGTCATAGAAACAAAACTGAAAGCAATGAAATTTGTAACAAAAAATGTTTAGAAGGTTTTGCTGTAAAATGGACTTTTATATGCTAAAAAACGACTTCAAAACCGGCAATTTACATTGTTAACATAGAAGTGTGCGAAACTTTTTGTTATTCACTGTGTATATATATTTAAATTATGTATAAAACTGTAAAAAATAAAATGTGATAATTTTACTTTTACTGTAAAAATCAAAATAATAAAGAGGTTTTCTGTTCTATTCTAACTTTGAAAAACACTAAGTGTCACGTGTCTCATTCCTGCGCGTCGGCTTATCTTGTTTAGTTATAGTATCATGATCAACCATCAACAATTAAATTTCGACAATTTCCTTTGATGGCTCGTCAAAATACCGACAGAAAGTGGATCGCAGCGAGTTTCTCGCGAGCCTCGTCCTAATGAATGAACTAGACTCGTGGCTGCCGCGCCGCGGGCGCGACTCGCCATATTAGGACGTACCTATTGCCACGAGTCTCCTTCGCGCGGATCATGATCAACTCGCAGGAGGCTCGACGAAAACTCGCAGGAGGCTCGACGAAAACGCGTTGCCCATTTAACTTATATGGGGATCATGTAAAACTCGCAGGAGGTTCGAGGGAAACTCGTGGCAGGCTCGTTGGGTCATAAACGCGACTCCGGCGCGACTCGCCATATTTATATGCACCTTTATATTGCAATGATAATTTTTTTTTAAAACTGCAACAAATGATTTCTCGCAACATTTAATAAGCATAATTTTTTTGGAACAAATTCAAACGGACATTTGGTTATTATTATTTTTATTTTAAAAAAAATGTAAAAGTGATATTAAAAAATGTTAAACTTAACTCTCCCATCTTTTCCTCCTACAGTTAAAATTCATCCACATTTATCTCACAGAAGCGGTTAGAAATACTTTGTACAAATTCAAATCTGGTGATCTATTTGGTAGAATATAATTGAAGTAAATACTCTAACCGCTTCTGTTTCCTTGCAGTATCACAATTTCTCGGTTTAGTAATGTGAATGCTATTAAGTTTGATATAAGTTTCTGCTTGTACTTCTTCCAGTTTCTCCAAAAACGCATTTAGTGGTGGGTGTGCAGTATAATACTGCGAATTAAACATGTTGTGGAACGATTCACATGCATTAGTGGTCCGACACAAACTAGCTGAATTGGCAGCCCAAGGCTCAGGAGGATATGCTGCATCTTTATACGTGGGAAATAAATAATTCGAATATTTGACTAACCGTGGATCGTCCGATATAATGGATAGTAAGTCTTCGCTGTACACTGCATCGACTTCATTCGGACTTAAATATTGTAAACTAAAACTGTACCGCAGCCAATTGCCAATTTGTGAGGAAGAATCTTGATACTCTCCGGACAACCCAAATTTCTTTATAGTCCTATACCAAGACTGGCCTAAATGGAATCTACAACCAATTTGTGTAATATTTTCCCAAACCTGTTTCAAGCTAACGTGTATTGCAAGTTCAAATAAGAGGCGAGTAAAAGGTAACTCCCCCCCCCCCCCCCCCCCGGACTACTAAATATTAAAAATAAGAAAATTTGGAACTTTGAAACCATTTGTTTTCTATCTGCGATTACCAAGTATCAACTGATAGATGCCCGTACTAATAGTCATGGATTGAACCGATTGTCGAGATCAATTCTCGAAATAACAGCTGTTACTACGATATGGTCTAAATTCAAGTAATCTCATTTTCAAATTCTATATAGTATCATTTTGAGTCTCAGATTGAGACTGTGATTGACAAGCGGAATGTGCTTGCGCAGCGTTGTATTTTGTAACATCAGAATACTTTTCGTCCCATGAAATATCTCTTTTATATTATAAACCAGTGTTTTTCAAACTTCCCGAATACGCGACCCCTTTTAACCAAAAAAAACCTCCCATTCATTATCAGCAAAAAAAGGTCATTGCCCATTTTTTACTTAGCCCCCCCCCCCCCGTTGTCAGATCGCCGATAATAATTAACTATAACAATAGAACTACGATTCGACAAATTTATAAAGAATAAACAGGCACAGCCTTTATTAAAAAATTTCTGTTTTATATTATTCCTGGCTTGCGACCGCGACTCCCCTGAGGGTTGCGACCCACAAGTTGAAAAACACTGATATTCAGTGGTGTGATGTACTTTAAAAACATAACATAACGTAAATACGTTATGTTATATGATCTAGTTCTCTTTCTAACTTAAACATTTCTGTTGTCCTTATTATGTTATACATATAAAGGGTTTTCCAATAAGGACTTGACAACTTTTTTTTTAAATATAACGCAAACCATTTGAGATATCTCGAAAATTTTATTATTGGCTTGAAGTACAATCAAAACATTTATGTATGGAATTTAACTTCGTTCATATGTCCACCACGGGCACGTTTGCAGCGGTCGTTTCGTTGGACCCAATTTTTGATGACTCGGTCACACATTTCGACGGAAACGGTCGCTATCTGTCATTGAATACGGCCAACGACGCCGGCTTGTTGGCATAGACCAATAATTTAACGTAGCCCCATAAAAAAGACGCCCAATCGACATTTCCAGAACCCAATCCGAGAACGTACGTCGCTTCATATGATCGAGTGGCTTTAGTTCTTGTCTTAACTTGATCTTATAAGGGTGCAAACCAAGAGCCTTTTACAAAATTTGTCAAAGTGTAGTCTGAGCTATGCCCAATTCTTCAGAACGCCATGGAATCGACTGTTTTGGTTTATTTGCGACGGATGCTTGAACGGCAGCAATATTCTCGGCACTTTAACCAACCCGTTGTCTCGCTGGCACGGGAACATCCAGAATCGAATATTTAGACTTAAATTTGTTTCCTAGACTATGAATTGCTTGTCTATTGGGACGATAATTACCCAAAAATAAAATATAAAGTTTAAATAAAAATGGAAATTAGCACTCATGCAGTTGCAGTCATCGACTCGGATTTTTTGCGGTAAATTTCAATTATTTGCCGACCTTGTTCGTTCGTGTACTTTACCATAATGAAAATGTTGTCTTTACTAAATGTTTTGACACTGATAGTTTGTTTCGTTCGTTTGGTTGAATCGTTTGGTTCGTTTAATGGTTCGTTCACAATTAAAGTTCAAAGTTGTCAAGTGGATAACCCTTTATAACATAACGTACTTACGTTTTAAATTTTTTTTTAAAGTACATCACACCACTGATTATCTATAGTTTGTTTCGAACCAAGTTAAATTACATCATACATCTCAAGATTTTTGTATAACTTAAATGAAATTCGACTCTCACAACACAATGAAAGCTTAAAAAGTCTTAAAAGATTAATAAAACCCTTGAACGCCTTGACATAACTTGCCATCGGTGGAACTTACATGTGGGATATGAGTGACCCAAAATCGACCGGTGGAACTTACATGTTGGATTAAAAAGGATTTGACCGATCTGTGGAACTTACAATCGCCCATAAAGTTACACCAATCAGTTGCCTGCTCTAATCAACTTCCGTGTTATTTATCTACAGGGTGTTAGAAAATTTACTCTTCGTTTAATCTTTGCTTCAGGCTTTACCCTTTAAAACAGAAATAATCTGATAAATAAAGATTTGACATAACCCAAATATATGTGTTTTATTTTGTTATGAGTTATGATCGTTTCCTTTTTCGGAGCGATTATCTGTTTGTTTCAGTAGTGTTTATCAAATTGTATTTACACCGAAAGAAAGAACTTGTTACTAAATGGCATGCTGTAGGTAATATTACAACGTGGTGGTCCATAAACGATTTTCCGTGTCATCGATGATGAGATGTTGGCGCTAAATTCAAAATTTAAAACCGACATCTTACAACACGTTGTAAGTTGAACTTGTTGAATTAGTGATATATTAATTAAAGTATTCGAGCAAAGTATTACAACATAATTGCAAGTCGATACTTTTAAACAGGATGTTAAGTTCAAAGACTCGATGCAATTATGCTGCAATAATTATGCTGCAGTACTGCACAGCATTGTTATTTGTTAATTAATAGCTACTTAGTATCATTAGTCGATAACGTAATTGTAAATAGTATTGAATATAATCATTAAAAGCAATACTGAGTATTATTACCAACAACCAACAAGAGAAGGAACACCGGTAACCCTTACAGGACCAGGGTTTACCATAGTAATACGACAAGTTTATTATTTATTATACATACCGTCTCGAATCCTTTATGGCAGTTTTCTTGTGTACTTCTTTTTCAGAATAAGTTTGTAAAGATTCGAGCCATAAGCAATAAGCAAAACTAAGCTACCTGGGTGACTCTCGTAGACGTCGCCCAGCAGCCGCGATTTCGCTGAGTACGACCCTGGAGGTCCGATTACGCTACGCCGGGGCCATCAAAAGAAATTACACGTTAAACTACCGTATCAATTTATATAGAACTAAACAGCATTCGTCGCAAGATAAAATATTCTTTTATGGAAAAGGAATATAAACTGAAAGGGTTGGTATATTTTGAATCACCAGTGGCAGATGATTTGACTTCCGTGGGCCACTATTATGCACTTTGTTTGCGAAATCAGCAAGTTTTGGTGCAATTAGATGATTGCAATAATGCTCAAAACAGCATTGTCAGAAAAAAAAAACAAATTTGTCCTGTCTTGGTGTTATATTCAGAATAAGTAGTTATTTTGTTTCAATAATATATCGTTAGTATCTGAATTGTTGTTAAATATTTAAACAAATTTTGCCCCACCAAAGGTTTAGCTTTTTTCACAAAACCGTTGATGTCCAAAATTTGCGAATGTTGTCCAAAATTAGTCTTTAAAAATTAACTTGGCTTGCTGAAATGAATTCAACATTTATGATTTTATGAAATCCGTAACTCTAAATTGACTAATAGCGTTGAACGGTAAAACTAAAACAAAAAATATTCTATGACCCATTAACTTTTAATATGAGCAAAATTTCAACTTTTTACAAAAATATACCGCATATACCTACTTATTATTTATTTATTTACATTATTTTTTAAGTTTTAGATATTAAAGCATTTTCTTTTTTAATATTGTACTTTAAAAAGTAGATACGTAACAACAAACTAATTAAAGTAATTAAATTAATAGAAGTTTTATTACTGATTAAAAAAAAAATTAAAGCAAAGATAAAATAAAATAGTTTCAATAATCAAGAGATTCATGTCGTTTTTCAGAATTAATTTTCTCGACATTGAACAAAACAGGACCTTTAGAAGACAACATAGGCATTGACGGATCAAATTGTAAATTTGCCGACTTTTCATGTGAAGTAAATCGAAAATGTCTCAGTAGATTTGCTATTCCAAGTTTAACTTGCATTAATCCAAATCGCATAGCTGAAGTAATTTATAAAAAAATATTTCTTGGCATTATATTTTAATAGTACCTATGCAAGCCCTGGGGCCGTCTCCAAATGGAAGATACGAAAACGGGTGAATTGCTGCTTTATTTGTTTTATTAAATCTTTCTGGATCAAACCTATCGGGTTCTGGGAAAAATTCAGCATCACGATGCAAAGCTGAAATGGGAAATAAAACAAGAGTTCCTTTTTCAATGGTTACATTGGAATTGGGAACTTTGTAATCTTTCGAGCACTGTCGTGAAGTAACGTAGAGGGGTGGATACATTCGCAGGATTTCTAAAATATTTAATTACAATTTTTTAAATAAATACCAATTAATTAAAAGCAGTACCTTCTACTACTTGATGTAAGTACTTCATTTCGTTTAAATTGTCGTAAGTAAACTGTCCGTTGTTTTTAACAATAGCTTCGTTTATTTCAATTCTAAGCTTTTCTTGAATATCTAAATTTCTCGTTAATTCGTATAAACAAAATGTAATAAGGGAAGCTGCTGTTTGAATTCCAGCATTGAAAAACAGAAAACATTGAGCAGTTAACTCCAACATTGTTAAATTTTGTTGGTTGTCCTCTTTATTATAGGAGTGAAGCTATCTTCCAGTTTATTGTTTTTTAAATTAATTAGAAGTTGCATTAAATCTGGTCTGGAAAAGTTAGTTCTTTCTCGAAATTGAACTATATCTTTAACAATCCTAAGAAAAAAATTTGTTATTTTTTTAGAAGTAAGCGATATCTTCAAGAAACGGCTTAGTTCAACGTTGGAAAACGCAAAATACCATTTCAATGATTTAAAATACGATTGTGGCGAAAAGAGTTTTCTTGCGTGTTTTCGAAATTCACTTTGGTCTCCCTTAAAACTACAGCAATCGATACCAAATACACATGACCCTATTAAATCTGTATTATAACAACTGGAAATTTCTTTCATATCGATTGATTCCTCATTTTTGACTAATGTATTTATCGTAGATACCATCGTATTGCTGCAATCCAAAAATGTTTTCATTACCATTTTGACTCTGTTAACAGTATAAATGGGGCTTATTTTTTCTCTCATATCTTTCCATTTTTCATCTTCCATGGTTATTAAATGTACATTTACGGGATCATCTTTTTCATTGTAATAGAGTCCTCGGTTGGCAAAATATCGGAAGTCCTTAACCATAATGTTTCTTATAAGATCCGGATGTATTGGAATATAAACTGGTCTGGTAAAGAAATTTATGCCGAAGTGTCTGTGACCTAACTTCTTAAAGTGGTCGTATTGCTCTTTGATTACTTCGGAGAAATGTGTTATGTTTATATTCAACTTATATAATCCCAATGGAAAGTTAGATTTATGATGCGGGAGACCACGACGTTTCCAATAAATAAACGTCCATTTTATATAAATGTACAAACCAAACAGGAATGTTAGAAAAGCTATTATGACTAAATGAAGTAAAATACTCATTTTACCAATTTTCTAAAGCAAATCAAAATTTGTCTAATAAACCTCGCCGATTCCCTAAAATACATATTAAGGTCACCTCCACCGCAAATTAACGTTTAAAAGCATAATAAAACTTACGTATCTGGAGTTCACCATTCAATCCTTATTCATAAGTGTGCGATAGCAGTTAAATTATTCTTTTAAGATCCACTGATCATACATGCGGAAGGAGATTTGCTAAATGCAGAACTTCAACTGTAATAAACTGCAGGAAAGATAGATTTATAAATATGAAACAATAATTAATTATATTTTACACTACAAAATTAAGCGTGCAAACACTGAGAAAACACTGAGTAATCTGGATGGTCTTCCAATATATGCATTTTATAAAATAATAAAAAAAATTAATACAACGTTAAAGAAGGATTCTAGTGAATTATTTGCACTAATTTTGCTTTATTTCTAAAATCGAGGTACCTACCGTAACTAAGTGACTTTGATCCGATAACATTACTTGAGCTCACTTATATGTATATATATCTGATATTTAAGGTGGAACCACCATGACCATTAGTTAATTATAAATGCACATAGTTGAATCAACTTGCATTAACTTTGTAAACAAATTTGCATTTATTTAGAAAGAAACGACAATTAAATTCTTAGTAATAGAAATATCTTATACACCTCGAAATTTCAAAAGCAGTCAAAATTAAGACTATGCAAGAACTTCTATAAAAGCAAAAATGAAATAAAATTTAAAGTTGACCAAAGGTTCCAAAGATAAGTTGTTCTCCTATACACAGTAAAAAGTATTTCGTTAAATTAACAAAAAATGTTGTCAGAGCAGGTCCACTACAACTTTTTTGTTATATTAGCAAATTTATTACGCAGAATAACAACTTCAAACCTCAAATTATGATTCAAATTATTATATTTTGTAAGTATTTATGTTATCATAAAAAATTGTAGTGGACCTGCTCTGACAACATTTTTTGTTAATTTAACGAAATACTTTTTACTGTGTAGCAAACATAAACATAATTCATGAAACGGAAAAAATTTCTGAAAATAATTTTCTGATCACATAAATAAATGCGACAGTTGATGATACTTCCAAAACCAAGTATTCAATTTTTCAGTCCTGTTACATCTACCTCACATGGAAAGCTGCAATGTTACTTTACCGTCCTTAATTGCTTTAAATCAGAATAAATAGATCCTGGTTGCAATTCAGCACCGTCACCTTATGCGGTGACATTTTACATTTTGTTTTGCATAAATTAATGTTTTATCAATTAAAAAACTATTTAATACTAGATAATAAAAATAAAAAGTACTAATAAGCTGAATTTGAAAAATAAGTTAAGGTCATCCAGTTTTACGGTACCTAAAAAGTCTTTTTGACATTTTAAAACATTAAGAAATACAAGTTAAAATCTAGCAGTTTATTAAAGTAGTTAATAGTATTTGAATTTTAAAGGTACCTACCACCAATTGAGATATATTATATATACAAAAGCTTTTTTTTATATGTTCCGTGGATCTTCAATTGAAGTAACTAATTCAAATAAAAAACACTCTTCTTTCTTCTGCCAGTTATTTACATTCAAAAATTTTGGTTTTGATTAATAAGTAAAAAAATTATTTATTAACGGCAATCTGGAGTAAGAAAAAACATTAAATTTACACATTTGCTTTATACGATGAAAATAAAGTAAACTTTCATGTAATTAACAGTTACAAACGATTACAAATGTTGTTTAAGATTAAACAAAACGTTAAAACAATAAGTTTTAACAGTAAAGTAAAGAAATACAGTACGTAAAAAATTGCATTTTACAAATACATACTAATAATACCACAAAATCTACTTGAAATTATTTTCAGTTTATTTTTCTACAAATGTTGTTGTCTAAATACATAAAACTCAGTGCCGGATTAACCCATAGGCAAATTAAGCAATTGCTTAGGGCACCACGTCTTGGGGAGCACCACGCACCAGAAACAGCACGAAAAAATATTTGCTAGCACATGAAAGGTAAGGCTGTTTGAAAATCCCCGCATTTGAAATTAACTAGAGTGTTGACTTCGGAGTCATAAGTCATATCCCGCTTGCTCGGTTGCTCGTGCAACATTCTGAAATTCGAATGCTCCCGATTTGTGATTAGCCCAACACCACCTCTGCCCCGCCAACGCTGTGCTGTGCTGTTTTTTATTTTTTGAAGACCGATATTAGTTTACTTATGGATGGGGGGGGCCTACAGGCGTGGATTGCTTAGAACATCAAGTAGTAGCCTTAATCCGGCCCTGATAAAAGTGCAACGTTATAATACCAAGCCAGCCATGTGATAGAGCCTTTTTCCTTCTGTTTATTCCTTGCTTATTCTGTTTCCTTCTGGCTATAAAGCCGCGTTTTCTCCAATGCGATTTATTCGTTTGGCAAAATCAGTCCCTTTATGTTTAAATTTCCACAGCTTCCAAGAGGCTTAATCTGTATGATATATAACCGTTCTTTGATCCTTGATGGAGAAGTCTTGTTCTTTTGTCTTCTATAATGTATGCTGATTGTATGCCAAGTGCTTACCCATCATTCATTTTTGTTTATCCGAATTGGCAGGAAATACGGGACAGCGGAAAGTATGGAAGAATTTCGCATTCTTTCATACCGAAGGTGGACCAACCACCCCCGCCAACGGAACCTTCAAATCAGCACAATTTCTGACAGGGCATGGGAAGTTCGAAAAGCCTATGCCCTGCCTGCGAGACCTTAGGTGAACCAGTACATAGGATTATGAAGTGTGACCTCTATAGACGAGCAGGCAGAAGTCACAGCTTCTTAGCTTTGCAATGACCCCCTACAAGCTTAGATGAACAGTACAGAAAAAGACACTTAGAATTATTCTACCCCTTTTTGGCTCTAAAAGTAGATTTCGCAAAAGCAATCAATGTAGACCCCCCCCCCCCCGAGTCAGATATCTCCACTGACTAGGATTTAAAACACTAAAATTAAAAAAGAAATTTGCAAGCGCAACGAATATTCGACTATTATTTATTTTTAAATTAAGAGTAAATTAACAATAATTAAGTAGGAAAAAGTTACATACATTTTCTAACGAGACCTTGTATTTCTTGTGCCTCCTGACTTGTATCCATCACGACGTCGCCGATTATTTCTACTGTCCGCTGGCATTGAGGTAGTTTGACTAGTCTTTTTGTCTTTTTTTGAACCACGAGAAATGTTTCTTATTTCACGAGATATATCACCACTATGCATCATCATCAAACGTCGAACGTCGAAATGTCGAACGAACGGGTTCTCCTCAACTACACGTTGATTGATTACTTCAGTTTTTACCTTTACCCCACTGAATTTTTCTAAGAAATCGATTTTCGTAAAACTTCGTCTATCTAACGGGCACGTATTGTTTTTCTTCGACCAAAGACTTATACATGGACCACAAAATTGATGAGTACAACAATCGATGGAACCTATCAAATAGCCTTCAAATTCACCTGATAAGCAAATGCAACAACCGTTCACAAATTCACTTTCAACCAAAGAATCTTCGTTGTCGTTGCTTGTTGTAGGAATCATGTTATTTTCGGCCATATTATTGGGTAATTAAAGACTTGAAATTGATTTTTAAACTGTTTTGATTTTCAATTATTGCATATTATACAATATTTTTTTGTTGGTAAATCAAGACTATAGGCAACCTAAAATCTTGATATTTGAATTTTGATTACTATTAATATTCAGTGGCGTAGCCAGAGAGGGGGCACGTAAAATTAAAAATTTTAAAAACCCCTGACTGTAAGAAAATTCTAAAAATAAAAATTAAAGCACCTTACTTTAAAAACTACTGCTCCCTTTAAAAAGAAAAAAATAATTTTTACTTTATCATACGAAGTCTGAAAAAGTATTGTAATCGTGCAGAAAAAAAAATTGAGATTTTGATGAATTTAGTCATTTTGGGGTCCCAGAAGCTGAAAATCATCATTACCAAAAAATGTCTGTATGTATGTACATATGTATGTGTGTATGTATGTGGTCAAATTTTGTGTGCGCTCTACCTCAAAAAGTAATAGGAATTTTTTAACAAAATTTTGTATTTAGTACATAAATATTGAGACTTAGAGCTGATTAGATTTCGGTTAAAATCGGTACACGGAAAAGCAAAAAAAACAATATTTTGTAAATTTAAAAAAAAAAATTTTTCTTATTTTTAAAATTTTATTTTTTTATTATATTCTCCTCCAAAATAATAATAAAAAAGTATTAATCAATAATCGTGTAAATATCCTACTTTTAGTTATATAGCTTTTACGAATTAAAAAAAACATTTTGTAAATTTAAAAAAAAAATTTTTTCTTATTTTTTAAATTTTATTTCTTTATTATAATTATTTCCCTCCAAAATAATAATTTTTTTAAATTTATTATTATTTAAAAGTATGATAAAGTTATGTGCATGGCCACATCCGATTTTTTTACTTCAATCAACAACAAATTCTCAGACACTTTACTAGAAAAATTAACTTATCATAGTTACTTATCATCCCCCCCCCCAACCTGCTACAAAATTTAAACATTAATTTTTAAGTCAGGGAAAACGGAGAATTTTTAATATGGAATGTATAAGCAGGTTTCGTAAGTAGAACAAATCACCGTTTCGGCGTTTCCCCTAACTTCAAAATTAATGTTTAAATTTTGTAGAGGGGGGGGGAGGAAGATGATAAGTTAATTTTTCTATATAGTAAAGTGTCTGAGAATTTTTTATTGATTGTAGAAAAAAAAATTATTTTTTTCCTTTAAAGGGAAAGGGAATTTGGAACAATTGAATTGACCAAATTATAAATTTATATGTGACGGACAATTAAATTTGATAGTGGTGAGGGAAAATCAAGAAATGTTTGGATTATTTGGACAATTTGGAACGCGAGACGAACGGTGAATTATGATTGGTTGACGGAGAGACAGGCTCCTCCCAATCAACATACCGTTCGTTCATTGGTTAACTTACTTTGGGTAAAAATCAGAATTCCGCCCGGATTTTGTATTCGCGAAATTTAGAGGAGTCTTATAAAAATTTTTAGAGAAGAAGCCGCGGGAGCTCTTGACACCCTGGGCAATGTTTTTTATAAAGTTGGACTTACATAGCCTGAATTTTGATAATTCTGGACTTAAACGAAAGTTTGGAAATTTTGAACATAGCCAAAATTTCAATAATTGGTTTTTATTTGAGCAAAGTTACTCAACAGCATAAATGGTCGTGCAATGAAGTAATTAAATATTTTCCAACGGAAAAGAAAAATTATTTGGCAGAAGTACTACAATAGAAAAAGGAATGGGATACAACGATACAAGGAAATTCAACGTACTCGCCTTTAAAAAAAAACGCAAGATAATTTGTGTCGTGCGTCGTGCGTCGTGCACAAAGTGCGTCGCAATTTGTGTTTTGTGTCGAGGGAATGTCGCCGATACAGTCCTGGATATTTTGGAGCATTCAACATCAGCAACAGCATCATTAAACAGGTTATATTATGTTGTGTTAAAAAATTGTTGTATAATTTGGTTAGATTTAGTTCTTTTTTCTTATTTTAATTTTAAATTTGGGGGTTAGGTTAAAAAAAATTGTTTATAATTTTAAAACTTACCTTTTTGCAAATAAACCAGTGTAAATGCAAATTCGATTTCATTTACGATAACACTTCACAACGAACAACAATTTTAATTCAAACAAAAGTTTCAGCAAAAACTATAGTATTGAGTCTCCACTCTCCAGGTATTTCATCAGTAACAGGAGGGGTATTAGACCTACTTCAAACGAAACAGTGGCGCTTCTCCAAAAGATTAGATAGTTAGCGACGAAAAGGTGAGTCTACTATGCAGGAAAATTATTATAGTTTTATAACTGGCGCCGGGCATTCATGTAAATAAATTCATTTAATTTATAATAGTTAGGTTTCACTGCAAAACATATTAGGTACTAAATTCAAGATAAAAAAATTTTTTTTTTATATATTTTTCAAATTTTCAAATAGTTTTCTTTGTGGCTCACTTAAATACAGCCCCGATACCCTGAAATATAAAAATTGCTTCTTTAGGATTTGGATCTAGGGTAGTCCAATGGTTTAGTAGCTATCTAATGAACCAAAAACAGAAAGTGCGCATTAATTGTTTTTATTCGAAGGATATTTTTGTGTGTCATCACTCATCAGGTGTTCCGCAGGTTTTTTTAACTTTTACTTTTAAACAGTGTTTTTGAACTATTTTTGAACGGAAAAGAGTTCTGCTTAATAAAATTGTATTATTTTTTTGTCAAGCCGACCCCGGGCAGTGATTTTGTAAAAAAAAGATTTGCAGTTTTTGTTAAGTCTAAATTTTGTTTTCGGCACGGTAGAGATTTGGTTTGAGTTTTGGCATGGAGAGGCTTAAAACTAATTATTGTAAATATTATAAACCGAAATCGACACTTATTATAATGACTTTTTTTATTAAAACTTCCTCTATTCTATAAATTCTAATCAGATCTAAAAGTAATTCATGATCATCTACACAAATCGCAGGACCAAAGAAGTTTCTTCTTTTTTTAGACTGTGCTTTGTCTCAAAATTTCCTGTCCTTAATGTAAACATCATAAAAAGTTAAATATCAAATTATCAAATGATCAAATTACCGGGGGTGAAATTATTAGGGGATCTTTTTACCGGAATCTTTTTACCGGGGACCAATTTACTGGAGATCAAATCACCGGCTACGCAATTTATCAATTGATATTAATTTATTGTTAAAATTAAAACTATTAAATTACAATTTCATTCTGAGTAATTTGTGCAATGCAAACTCTCACCCTTACTGCCCCCAACAGAAGTGTGCCGCATGGGGCATCGCCACCCAGTTCACTATCCTACCTATTTAAAGCTTAAGATAAAATAAAATAGTTGCAATGATTAAGGTTCATGTCGTTCATGACAACTTGTGATTTTTGACAGACGACAGATAGAAGATTAATTTTACCTATTCTGGATAAAGCCTTTTAAGGCCTTTAAAATAACATATCGCAAGACAAAATATTTTTTTAAAATCCCGTATTATTTTCTTGTGGTGGCACTCCTGATTGATAGATCGCGACGAAAACCTTATTTTCACCTTTCCACCGTGAACCCTACCACCATACCAAATTTGGTCGTAATTGGTTGGATGGTTGGGAAGCAAATCGATCGACAAAATCCAACGACAGACCGACAGACAGCAGACAGACCGACACAGAAATTTTTATTTTACTTTTTGCAGATCTTTACGTTTCTGAACACGGTGATCTCGAAAATGCAAAAAAAATATCGTCACTCTCTGCCGCAATACCTCCAATCACCAGCACACCAAATTTTGTCCGGAGATACGATGACATAATGTTCATTTTTGTTTTCTATTGTGGTAGCCTTAACAAAGATATCGGTAGCCCTGGCAAAGATATCTATATGTATCACCCCTACCCTAAATCTATCTATAAAAGTTTTTTTAACAAAATCTAAAATGAAAAAAATTTTTTATTTTTGTACGCCACTGAATTTTTTCCAAAATTTTTATATACGTCACATAATACCGTAAGAAGTCACAAATAAAATTTCTCCAAGATTGGTACAACAAATTTTTTCGGTCATCTAGCGGATTTTTCGAAAATAAATTTTTGTAAATTACTGACTGCCGATTTACTGATTCTGAAAACATTTGCGAAAAAGTTTAACAAACAGCCTAAACTTGGTCGCTACCTAGTGGCAGAACCTTTTACTTATAAAGTAACGTTCCGTCAGTCCGTACGACGATATTATAAAATATTTCCCACCGAACCACCTATTTTTGTATTCTAAAATAAATTGTTAAAAGCCCTAAACTCAACTCTTATGCTGCACTCGGTATACAAATCAACATTAACCTAATTTTGACACATATGTCACAAAATTATGACGTTTATTAAAATTTTGAATATATTGTTTTATTTTTGCCAGCCATCTGACAAATTCTCACAAAAAATATATAAATTAAGATTTCAGTTAATATTTTCTATAATTTTTCTGACCTGCCCCGCCCTGTTACAATTGGCTCGGTTTGTTTTCTCACCAATACTTATACTTTCAAAGCTCCATCGAAACACCAAATTTTAGCTGAATCGGTTAAACATTTCCGGAGATACGACGACATTTTCATTTTTTTTTATTTTTTTTATTGTGGTGGCCCTGGTGAAGATTTCTCTGGCAAAACCTTATTTTCACCATTCCAGCCCACGAGGCATACGTCCAATAAGTTTGATTGCAATCGACGTAGAAATGCCGGAGAAAATCGATCGACAAAAACTTTTTTCATGTTTTTGCCAAAAAAGTTAATTTTATTTTTTTCATGTTGCATTACTGATTTCTATCGAAGGATTACATATGCTCTCATATCCATTAGGATCAATGTACCTACGTACCAAATTTGGGTAAGATCCCTTCAGCATTTCTTGAGTTATTCACTCTTAAAGTTTCAACTTTGACAACTTGTGATTTTTGACAGACGACAGATAGAAGATTAATTTTACCTATTCTGGATAAAGCCTTTTAAGGCCTTTAAAATAACATATCGCAAGACAAAATATTTTTTAAAAATCCCGTATTATTTTCTTGTGGTGGCACTCCTGATTGATAGATCGCGACGAAAACCTTATTTTCACCTTTCCACCGTGAACCCTACCACCATACCAAATTTGGTCGTAATTGGTTGGATGGTTCGGAAGCAAATCGATCGACAAAATCCAACGACAGACAGACCGACAGACCGACAGACAGACAGACCGACACAGAAAGTTTTATTTTACTTTTTGCAGATCTTTACGTTTCTGAACACGGTGATCTCGAAAATGCAAAAAAAAAAGTTGAAATTTTTTTTCGATTACCATACCTCCAATTTTTTTTTAAATTGATTGGAGGTAAAAAGTTGAAATTTTTTTTCGATTACCATACCTCCAATTTTTTTTTTAAATTGATTGGAGGTAAAAATTATAGTAAACTTTTAAAACTGATTTGCTGAAAACTACATTTTTAAAACGGTGTAGGGTGTAGGTGATTTTTCAGTCTGTACTTGATGAATTGACTTGAAATTTAGAACACATGTTCAAATAAATAGTAGTTTCGGCGTACGAAGGATTTTGTTGAATTTCTTTTCCGTTAATTTTTTATTTAAGAAATAGAGTAGAAAATATGCACTTTTTTATAACAGTAAACTAATAAAATTTGTTTTTCAACAATTTAAAAGAATATCGGGAAAATCCCTCGTCACGGATTCCATAGCCAATACAATTTAATTAACAAAAAAATTTTACCATCCGACCAATGCACGAGAAACAAAGGTTATACGTAAACCCGCGTAACTCCTGCAAATATAATTATTTTTTAATAAAATTTTATTTGTAAACTAAGAAAGATAGTTATTAATTAATAACCAAAAATTTTAAAAATCGCACAATTATGTAGTTTTTCCGGAATTAATTTTCAAAGTTCACTTTGATTTTCGTTAGCTCACATTAGGGTAACGTAGCTTCTATATGTATAGAAGATGATTTTATTCTGTTGTTTAGGTCCGCTTTGTTCTGATTTTCCTTCTAGTTAGAAAAATGGATAAATGGTTGAATAGAGGTAAAGAAAAAAAAGATTCAAAAACTACAGATCAAAACAATGTAAGAAAATGGTTTTTAAAGTTTCGTTTTATGAAATTATTGTAATATAAAATTGTAGGTGCAATCTGTGACTGAGGTTCATAGCGACAAAGTGCAAACGGAGAACTTAATAACACAATCCATACCTCCGGAATTTGGCGAAGAGGAAGAAGTAGTAGCTATTGCTGGTACTTCTGGTTCCAGTGGCAAAACTAGGAAAAGAAAATTTTCCAATGCATTTCGGGATGAGTGGCTTCAAGAGTCCGAGTTTCAACATTGGCTAAAGAAATCTATCAAGTCTACGGGAGAAATGGCATTTTGCAAGGTGTGTAGTCAGGACATTATTGCCCATAAAAGCGATATTGTGCGTCACAGTAAATCTAAGAAACATATTTATAATTTGGGACAAATAGAGAATGTCAAAAAAATTGATGTAATGTTCAGGGACGCGTTAAGGCATATGAGTACCCTAGGCATATTCTTTTCTGCCGCCCTCTTAAAACTAAAATTTGAACTTCCCATAACGGTTACTGTCAGACTTTCATCACCAAGAATTGAGCCTCGACACCTACACTATAGGAAAGAGGATAATTTTCTGTGTATAATAAAAAAAGAAAAAATGCGGATTATCCATTAGTTTTCGAGAAAACGGCATTTGAAAATCAAAATTTTACATGCATTTTAGATAGGGAAATTCATTAACATAAAAGTTCTATTGACGGTGCGTGCGTCCTGATATAGTCTTAGTGTTGGCAGTCAGACGCGATCGTGACCCGGTCGGGAGCACACCCACCGTTGCTAACGAGTTTCACCCCTTTCGAGTTGCACCTTTGGCGTGGTGGTGCGACCTAGAGGGATGTTTTTAGCGAGTCAGTGTCAACCAAGGCACTCGAGATTCTAACCTAAAAACGAGTTCTGCGTTTATTTTTTAAATTATTGCATAATGTTGCGTAATACACCCGATGTACATCCGACAATGTCACAATCCCGTCTGACTGCCAACACTAAGACTATATCAGAACGCACGCACCGTCAATAGAATTTTCGTGTTAATGAATTCCCTATCTAAAATGCATGTAAAATTTTGATTTTCAAATGCCGTTTTCTCGAAAACTAATGGATAATCCGCAAAATTTCTTTTTTTAATATACTCAGAAAATTGTCCTCTTTCTTATAGTGTAGGTGTCGAGGCTCAATTCTTGGTGATGAAAGTCTGACAGTTCCCCTTATAACAGCATAATATTTATTAGCAAAATAACAAATTTATTTACTTAAACAGTAGACAGTTTTCTGTTCTTCGTTTATTCTTATTCTTTACTCTCTTGCATTACCACGCGGCACTTAAAAATTATTTATGTTTTCTACATAATGTAATATGATTTTTAAATAAGTACAATTACAATCAAATTTCTATTTATGTTACATTTTTTATTAGAATTAATTAGTATTTTTGCCGCCCCCTAAAAGATTGCCGCTCTAGGCAGCTGCCTTTCTTGCCTAATGGATAAATCGGCCCTGGTAATGTTGGCAAACCCAATAGAAAAAGAAGTAAAATCTGCAGAGCTTACATTAGTGGCACTTCTTGCTACTAATAATTTACCATTTTCGTTAATGGACACTTTGCCAAAATTATGTTCTACAATATTTCATGATTCTGAAATTGCTAGAAAGTTATCTTTGCATCGCACAAAAGCAACAGCAATAATGACTGGGTCTTTAGGTATAAATTTTAAAAAAACTTTATTTGCAAAATTGTCTATTCCGGGGTGTTTTTTTTTATTAATAATGGATGAGACTACAGATGTCGGTGTGATTAAGCAGTATGCATTTACTGTAATTTTTTTTGATACTGAACATAATAATGTAGTAACAAATTTTTTTGATATGGTTGAAGTATCAGAGGGGAATGCAGAAAATTTGTATAAGGAATTGAGAGATTGTCTTGCAAAAAAGAAAATTCCCGTAGACAATTTAGTAGGGTTTTCCAGCGACACAACCAACGTGATGGTAGGAAACCAAAAGTCAGTTTTTGCGTTCTTAAAAAACGACTTTCCTCACATTGCGTGTATTAAATGTTCATGCCACATGATACATTTGGCATCTTCAAAAGCATGCTTATTATTGCCACGTTCCGTTGAAGACTTGCTGAGAAATTTAGGAGCACACTTTTCTAGAAGTTTTTCTAGAATAGAAAAATTAAAAGATTTTCAAATATTTTTTAAAACTGAGATACATAAAATTCTTTTGCCTTCCATAACACGGTGGCTTTCACTAAAAAACTGTGTCGACAGAGTGCTGGAGCAGTTTGATCCACTAAAAGCATATCTTCGCGAAACAGTATTTTCGGACCCTTCAAAAACTACTGAGGATATGTTAAGTGTTATGGAAAATTCTTTTACAAAAATATATTTGCAATTTATGTCTTATATTCTTGGACTTTTGACGGATTTTAATTGTATTATGTTTCAAAGCGAAATTCCTCTTCTTCATAAATTAAAACCGGAAATTTCTAAACTTTTAAAAAATGTGTGTAGCAATTATATTAATATTTCTCATATTCGAAGTGTTGCGGATATTTTAAATGTTGAACATGAAAATCCTAGAAATTTTGTTGTACTTGATAAAATTTATGTTTGAATGAGTGCACATGAAAGCATAGAAACACTTAGAAGTGATCCAAACTTTTCATTACCGGAATTATCAAATTTTTTCAAATCTTGCTTGCGCTTTTATATTGAATTAGTGTCTCAAATTAAAAAAAGATTTGTGTTCGAGGACGAATTATTCAATTTAATTTCAGTAGTAGATCCACAAACCGCTCAAAAATTTGAAATAACATCACTGCAGCCAGTCATTCAAAGATTTCCATTTTTGAAGAAGTTTGTGGATCTACAAAAATTAGATAATGAGTGGAAAATTCATGCTCTTCTTGATCACTCTGATTTAGAATTAAATCCGACTTTGAATGCCAATGAATATTGGAAGCGAGTTTTCAACTTTAAAGACGCTACTGGTGTAATAATATAATATTCCAACTTAAAAGTTTTGACAAATCTACTTTTAGTTCTTCCTTTCTCGAACGCCTCAGTAGAAAGGGTTTTTAGTTCATTAAACAATTTAAAAACCGAACATAGAAATAAACTGAAAACTGAAACAATCAGTGCTATTTTAACTACCAAAGACGGGGTGAAACAAGAAGGTGCTTGTTTGCTTGCTTTTAAGCCTTCAAAAAAATGATTGCTACAAATTATTGGTCCAAAGAGCCTATAAGTAGGTTAGGTAAAATTGATGTTTTTTTTTAATAAATATTTTTGTATTATTTACCTATTAAGTATTTTATGTATTAAAGTGTAATAAAGTTTCTATTATTAAATAGAATAGGAAATTTGTGATTTTTACTTTTATTAATACATACAAGTAAAAAGATTTATAATCTGATTATAAAATTATTTATTATTATTTATTATTCATTATTATTTATTATTTTAGTTTTATTTATTTATTTTACAATAAAGATGGTATTCCTTGGATTTGCGTTTATTTAGATGGAGGATGGTCGAAACGAAGTTATGGTCACAATTACTCTGCTGCGTCTGGAGTGCATGGCGGTCATTATAGGAAGAGCCACTAAAAAAGTTATATACATGGGCGTACGAAATAAATATTGTATGATTTTCTCACGCGCCGAAAACAAAAATAGTGTTCCACCAGTACACAAATGTTTTAAAAATTGGACTGGCTCATCATCCGCTATGGAAGCAGATATTATTGTCGAAGGATTTGTAATAAGCGAAGAGATGCATGGATTACGCTACATACAGTTTATAGCGGATGGAGACTCCAGCGTGTATGTAAATATACAGAAGAAGGTTCCTTATGAAAAATACGTTATAAAAATTGAGTGTACAAATCACGCCGTTAAGAATTATGGCAAACGCCTATATGATATAAAGAAAGATACAAGAACTGTACCACAACTTGCAAGAAAATTACTTAGTGGCAATAAAATAAAAGATAATGTATGATAATAAGATAATCTATGATAATGCTCATGGTGACATAACAACACTTACAGAAGATCTTAAAATTGGACCTCATCATGTGTTTGGTATGCATTCTAATTGCAAAGATTACTTCTGCCAAGATGTAGGAAATGACATCAACAGTCAAATATCAGCTGCGCAATCAACAGGCCTTTTTAGATTAATTCAAGGTGCTCTTGGTCTATTAATCGGAAAAGCGAATTCTTTAATTGATAACGAAACAAATAATCGTGCGGAACTATTCATGAGTATATTATCTAGATTCAATATGGGAAAAAGATTAAACCTTATTCAAAGAGGATCGTTTGCTACCAGGGCCGAATTAACAAGTATGAGATATAACGCAGGGTTCAACTGGCACACTGATGCATGGAAACGAGCTGTACAACAGAGCCCGCGAAAATATTTAAAAAAATATATAAACGTTCAAGCAAAAAAGAAACTTGTGTGTAAAATAAAACCAGAACGAAAAGCTTCGAAACCAACTAAAGAAAAACCACTCAAAACGAAAAAAAATTTAGATTATGGTCCAAATGCATTACAACCTGAACTTGGTAAAGAAGAAATGGAAAAAGCATGTAGTGAAATTCTAGAAAATCTCCATGTAACAGAAGAACAACAGTTGGAAATAGCAAAATCTACTATCGGTCAATTTAACAACCTCACATATTTAATGGAAAAGAAAAATCGCCTCACGGCGTCTAACTTCGGGTCCGTTATAAAAAGAAGAGACCACACATCCTGTCACTGTTTAGTAAAAAAAATTCTTATTCCATCCAATTTTAAAAGCAAATCCACTGATTTTGGAATAATTAACGAAAGTGTGGCTATTTCTTTATTAGAAAAGCAAAATGGAATTCACGTAGATCAAAGTGGATTGTTTATAGACTTGATATATCCATTCCTCGGTGCTTCTCCAGATGGTTTAGTTGGGGAAGACGCAATAGTAGAAGTTAAGTGTCTTTTAAAAGTTTCAAAGTTGAATATTACTTTAGAAGAAGCTGCATCAAAAATGAACATATGCCTAGAACATAAAGAAGGAAAATTAAATTTAAAGAAAACCCACTATTATTATTATCAAATCCAAGGCCAACTCCATATAAGCAACAGAAAAAATGTTATTTTGTTGTCTTTGTAAACATTAATTTTTTGTAAACATTAACCTACCCTCCATGCATATATTTTCTTTTAAAAAGGAAAAATTTGCAAACTTATAGCAATACGTGTCAAATTTTAAAACAATTATTGCCGAACTTAGCACCAGAAAAGGTTTTTGGTCGATTTTGAGCAGGCCTGCATTAGTGCAGTTCATACAGCTTTCCCAAATGCAGAGGTTAAAGGTTGCTATTTTCACTTGTGTCAGAGTTTGATTCGAAAAATTAGTTCTGTTGGGCTTAAGGCTGATTTTGAGTCAGACATTGACACCAAATTAAAATCACTGGCAGCTTTGGCGTTTGTACCGATAGGTGAGGTGAGACGTGTCTTTGATGTACTAGCTGCAACATTCCCGGATGACACCAGATATAACGCAGTTCTTACGTATTTCTTTTCAACTTACATTGAAGGTGCAGTAGGAAGAGAACCTCAATTTCCAATTTCTATTTGGAATCATTATGATGCTGCAATACTGAAATCACCAAGAACAACGAATTCCTGTGAAGGATTTCATAACGGATTAAATTCATTATTTCATTGTAGCCATCCAAGTATTTGGAAGTTATTTGATGGTCTTCAGAAGGACATATCATGTCATAGGCTTACGCTAATAAAAGCACAAACCGGCCAACCGGAAAAGAAGAAAAGAAAATATGAACTTCTAGATGACCAGGTGGCTTTAACAGTTGAGACATATGAAAATAATCACGATAAGTTATCATACTTGCGCCGGATGGCAAATCTTCAATAAAATTAAAATGTCATTTAGAACTTTTTTTTTGTATATTTGATTGCAATATAGTTTATTAATTACAATGGTTTAGTAATTAAAATAGTTTATTAGTATTTGTATTAGTATATTATATTAGTATATATTTTACTTTTTGTGTTCAGTTATCGTGGGTTCAGTTGTGACCGTGTTCTGTTGTCAGGGTGGTCACTTGTCGGTGTGTTCACTTGTCGGTGTGGTCGCTTGTCGGTGTGGTCACTTGTCATGTGTTCAGATGTACTGTGGTCACTTGTCATGTGGTCACCTGTCATAGAATCTCTAAAATGATATACGCGTCGAGATATATGCTGGAAAACAGCCAGAAGTCCCTTTCCGTGTGAGCAATAAACCGTCTGATGTGGTGATGAGATTGGCAATTCAGATATTTGGATACGGCAGATGCAAAAATTGGTTTACCTATTTCAACCTCGTCGATGATTTTATTAAAGAAGAAAAGCCCGATCTCGGAAGTTTTCGAAGTTCGCCTGACGGAAGGTTAAGAGAGATACACGAACTGTACAACAACTTGCTAGAAAATTCCTTGGTGGCAATAAAATAAAAGAATTACATTAAATTGCTCAGAAAGCAAAAAAAGTCGAAAGCGACGTTTTTCCCAATTCAATTAATTCATTTCAATGTGAAAAAATACACTATGGTGAACAACATTAAGAAAAATTTAAATACTATTCTAGAATTACTGCCTATTTTTAGTTGAGACACCGACCACCGTTGATCGAAGACCAAATTTGTCAAAATGACTTTGCGACGAACTGGCTGCGCCAAATGAAACGAAAAAATTCTTAGAACCGTTTATCCTTGTCCGCGGCTGCTTATTCCTTTATTCACAGCTGACCAAATATATATAATAAAAAAAAAATAACATTACTTGGTCGTTCCCCTATCCGCAACCCGGGGACGCGCCACGCTGCTGGTTAGGCACCTGGGACGAAAGCAAGCAATGTACTATTACAAGTTAACACCCTGGAACGTGGAAAAATGGTGAACGCTTCACGAATATGCGTGTCATCCTTGCGCAGGGACCATGCTAATCTTCTCTGTATCGTTCCAATTTTAGTAGATGTACCGCCGAAGCGAGTACGATTTTCTCTATTCACTGCTTCATTTATATAGACAAATTTTTCGGTTGGTACTTTGTTAAAATACAAAAAATAACAATCTAAGATAATAATCCTTTAAATAAAAACTAAATATTCAGCATTTTTAAAAATTTTTTTACAAAAAAAAGATCTGCTTAACAAAAGTTCAGTTTTTTTTATTAAAAAAAGGATTGCTTATTTTTGCAAAGATTTAATTTCAAGCTTTCTTTTAGAGATGTTTAAACTAATTATTGCAAATATTATAAACCGAAATCAACACCTAAAATGACTTTTTTTTATTTAATTTTCGTCTATCTATATTCTATTGTAGAGAATTCCTCTTCCTCTACAAGCTTCCTCGAAGTGTAAATGTGATGTAAAGTGTTTTGTGTATACTTAAATAAAATGTTCTTTGAAAATAATCTGAAAATATAACCCAAAAAGAAAAATTTCAAAAACTTTTGATAACTTCATTGCTGCTGGATGTTACCACAAACTATGATGCACCAGCAGGAACTAAACTTGGCTTGCACTTCTTAACCTCATTTTATAATGGGTTCTTTGAATAAATTCAAGCACGTAACTAATACGGTGGGGCTAGCTGGATCACTCTTGTGCCCTTGAGAGGGTTGCGGCAAAACTTACAGACTTATCAGAAATATCATAAATCGCAGGACCACAGAAGTTCCATAGAAGTTCAATTAAAAACTGGAAGAAGCTTATTGTGATATCGAACTTTTAGATTTTGTGGTAAAAAATTAGGAAAGGAGATATCTGTTGTTAATTTTTTTTATTATAAAAATATTTACGTATAAACTTCAATGTGCAATAAAAAAAAAACATACTTACTGTGCCACCAAGCTAAGAAAAGCTCCGGAAAATATGTCAACTGATTTGACAAAAATTTGAATGAACCAATAAACATTGAATTATTTCTCAAACATTCTGTTGTAAAAGCACAATTGTCATTGCGCTGATTTTACCTCCAATCAAAAAAAAAAAATTTTTTTTGGAGGTAAGGTAATCGAAAAAAAATTTCAAATTTCTTTTTTACATTTTCGAGATCAGCATGTTCAGAAACGTAAAGATATGCAAAAAATAAAAGAATTTTTTCTGTGTCGGTCTATCGGTCGTCAAATTTTGTTTCTCGATTTATTCCGGAACCGTCCAACCAATCACGACCAAATTTGGTATAGTAGTAGGGTTTATGGTAGAAAGGTGAAAATAACGTTTTCGTTGCGATTTGTCAATCAGGAGTACCACTACAAGAAAATAACGCAAAATTTTTAAAACGATTTTGTCTTGAGATAGGTTATTTTAAACACCTTGAAAAGCTTATCCAGAATAGATGAAATTAAATTTCTATCTCTCATCTGTCAAAAATTGCAAGCTGCCAAAGTTTAAACTTCAAGAGTAAATAACTCGTGAGGTATTGAAGGTATCTCAACCAAATTTTGTATGTAGGAACATTGGCCCCACAGAACTTAACAGCATATAGAACCGTTTGATAAAAATCAAGAATTCAACATTAAAAAAAAAATTACTTTTTTTTGCGAAAACTTGAGAAAAGTCCTTGTCCCTCGATTTTTTTCGGCATTTCCGCGTCGATGGCAGTCAAACTTTTTGGACGTATGTCTGGTGGCTTTAGTGGTGAAAATAAGGTTTTGGCAGAAAAATCTTTACCAGGGCTACCACAATAAAATAAATTAAAAAAATGAAAATGTCTTCGTATCTCCGGAAATGTTGAACCGATTGTGATAAAATTTTGTGTGCTGATAGAGTTTTTAAAATGCAAGCATTGGTGAAGAAACAATTGCGCCAAATGTAAAAGCAAGAAAATTACAGAAAATATTATCTGAAATCTTACTTTATCTATTTTTTTGTGGAAATTTATTAGATGACTTGTCATATGACGTGACATTCATTTCGCAAGTTTGTATTTTTGACAGTTCACAATTTAATAATTATTTTTGAACGATTGAAAATTTGTGTGCTTTTTAAAAATGGTAATTTTAAATTAATAAGGTGTATCTTTTCTTGTTTATTTATTCTTTACTTTTAAATAACTCTTTAAAACAAAAATTTTTGTGATGTGTGTTGGTTATAAACTGTACTTTAGCATTAGAAACTGTGTGGAAAAAGCCTTCGGCCAATTGGCCACTTCTTAAGTGACCACCAATATAGTATACACCAAACAAATCTCCGGATATGTTTCCATAAAATTTGGTGTACGGATGATTGGAGGTATTGCGGCAGAATTGACGATATTTTTACCTCCAATCAATTTAAAAAAAAATTGGAGGTATGGTAATCGAAAAAAAATTTCAACTTTTTTTTTTGCATTTTCGAGATCACCGTGTTCAGAAACGTAAAGATCTGCAAAAAGTAAAATAAAACTTTCTGTGTCGGTCTGTCTGTCTGTCGGTCTGTCGGTCTGTCTGTCGTTGGATTTTGTCAATCGATTTGCTTCCGAACCATCCAACCAATTACGACCAAATTTGGTATGGTGGTAGGGTTCACGGTGGAAAGGTGAAAATAAGGTTTTCGTCGCGATCTATCAATCAGGAGTGCCACCACAAGAAAATAATACGGGATTTTTAAAAAATATTTTGTCTTGCGATATGTTATTTTAAAGGCCTTAAAAGGCTTTATCCAGAATAGGTAAAATTAATCTTCTATCTGTCGTCTGTCAAAAATCACAAGTTGTCAAAGTTGAAACTTTAAGAGTGAATAACTCAAGAAATGCTGAAGGGATCTTACCCAAATTTGGTACGTAGGTACATTGATCCTAATGGATATGAGAGCATATGTAATCCTTCGATAGAAATCAGTAATGCAACATGAAAAAAATAAAATTAACTTTTTTGGCAAAAACATGAAAAAAGTTTTTGTCGATCGATTTTCTCCGGCATTTCTACGTCGATTGCAATCAAACTTATTGGACGTATGCCTCGTGGGCTGGAATGGTGAAAATAAGGTTTTGCCAGAGAAATCTTCACCAGGGCCACCACAATAAAATAAATAAAAAAAAATGAAAATGTCGTCGTATCTCCGGAAATGTTTAACCGATTCAGCTAAAATTTGGTGTTTCGATGGAGCTTTGAAAGTATAAGTATTGGTGAGAAAACAAACCGAGCCAATTGTAACAGGGCGGGGCAGGTCAGAAAAATTATAGAAAATATTAACTGAAATCTTAATTTATATATTTTTTGTGAGAATTTGTCAGATGGCTGGCAAAAATAAAACAATATATTCAAAATTTTAATAAACGTCATAATTTTGTGACATATGTGTCAAAATTAGGTTAATGTTGATTTGTATACCGAGTGCAGCATAAGAGTTGAGTTTAGGGCTTTTAACAATTTATTTTAGAATACAAAAATAGGTGGTTCGGTGGGAAATATTTTATAATATCGTCGTACGGACTGACGGAACGTTACTTTATAAGTAAAAGGTTCTGCCACTAGGTAGCGACCAAGTTTAGGCTGTTTGTTAAACTTTTTCGCAAATGTTTTCAGAATCAGTAAATCGGCAGTCAGTAATTTACAAAAATTTATTTTCGAAAAATCCGCTAGATGACCGAAAAAATTTGTTGTACCAATCTTGGAGAAATTTTATTTGTGACTTCTTACGGTATTATGTGACGTATATAAAAATTTTGGAAAAAATTCAGTGGCGTACAAAAATAAAAAATTTTTTTCATTTTAGATTTTGTTAAAAAAACTTTTATAGATAGATTTAGGGTAGGGGTGATACATATAGATATCTTTGCCAGGGCTACCGATATCTTTGTTAAGGCTACCACAATAGAAAACAAAAATGAACATTATGTCATCGTATCTCCGGACAAAATTTGGTGTGCTGGTGATTGGAGGTATTGCGGCAGAGAGTGACGATATTTTTTAATTTGAAAACAAACATGCTTTTAGTGCAAGCTGTCATAATTTGTGTCAAAAATTATTAAGGTTTGATTGGTACCCGGAGCAAACCCAAAATTTGCCGCCCCTCTGTTTTTGTAAACTGGGCAAAAAGAAGGTTTTTCTTAATCAATCTATCATAATTGATATTAATTAATTAATACCATCAATTTATTAAAATTAGAATAATTAAATTACCATTTTATTCTGCGTGATTTGTGCAATGAAAACTCTCGGCCGTGCCCTGCTCCTCCCTCAAAAAAGTAGTCCGCCGCGCCGGTCGCCCCCCTTTCCCACCTCGTGACGCTAACGGGCGCATCCAAATTGCGTCCCGTGGTCACTATTTTTGAAGGTTTTTGAAGTGGTCAAAAAAAGGCACGGAACCCTAAGCGGATTAGCTGTAATCTCTAACACAAATCCCAACACCCTTACGGTAAGTACGGTATTAATTTTAATCGATTAAAATTGTACAAATTTATTAAATATAAAATTACTATTACTAATTATTATTAAATTACTATTAAAAATTTGTAAATTATACAAAAAGATTTTAGGATGAATCCGAGATTTGCCGTGGTTGCATTTGTCAAAACTGACCCTCTGCACCCTCCGCTCCGGTCCCCATCGCTCCGGACCGTTTTGACAAATGCCATACTTACTAAAAATATCCCTCTAGACCGGTCCTACTCGGCAAAGTGTGCTACCAGGAAGGGGTGGATCTCCCTCGTTCGTAAAAAAATATTTTATAGAAAAACAATTTAATAGTAAGTAATACTTGTAACACCCTGTGCTGTAAAATGACCAAAACATTGTAAACCTTTATGCAGCTTAAGAAGTATAATCTAGGTGTGCAAAAGTCTGACGGAACAATAAGTTTACTTTTAAAGCTAATTACATTGCAGGTAAACAAATATTATTAATTACAATTGGTAATTACTAATAATTGTACTTATATTAATTTAATATATAGATAAGTACTACCATTATACTACTATAATGCTACTAAGTATAATAATAAATAAATTAAAATAAATTATAAAAAATATGGGAATTTATAATTTAAAAAATTTGAATAAAACATATTATATTATGAATGAATCTTTGTGTTGGTACTGTGACAAAAAAATTTTAAACGCAAATATATACATATATAAAATGTAACCTAAAGATATGAAAATAAAATTGTAAAAAATCTTAAAAACAATTCACTTTCACTAATATTGTTACTTTCATGTATATCTGCAGATTCACCATCGAGGGAGGGTTCAATTATTATTATTATTTGACAATTTTACTTTAAGAGTGTCCAAATATATGTTGACACAGCGGGATTTTTTTTAACATAATGTTTTTTTTTGCGTCAAACATCAAACAACTCTCTTCGAGACATTGACACGGTGCGGCTGAAATTATTAAATATTTTCTTTATTTGCAGGTTTTTGCTGTTAATTTTTGTTTCACTCGAATACTAAAAGAGTAATAATTCTATCAGCAAATAATCAACCTGGATAAGCGTGGATAAATATAGTTTTTATTAAATTAAAAATTTTAATTTGCACAGCTAGATTGTGCATTTCCACCAGTGTGCATCGATCCCGTTGGGACGGAATTTACCCGTACCCTTGACCGTGGGACGCAATCTGCCATCTCCCACGCTAACGTACCTGCATACGTACGAACTTACCTACATACGTAAAAACTAATTAAAGCAAAGATAAAAAAATAGTTGCAACGATCAAGGATTATGCCGTTTTTCAGAATAAATTTTCTCGATATTGAACAAAACAGGACCTTTAAAAGACAGCATAGGCATTGAAGAATCAAATTGTAAATTTGCCGACTTTTCATGTAAAGTAAATCGAAAATGTCTCAGTAGATTTGCTATTCCAAGTTTAATTTGCATTAGTCCAAATCGCATAGCTGAAATTATTTATAAACAAAATATTTTTTTGGTATAATAACATTATAATCGTACCTATGCAAGTCTTGGGGCCATCTCCAAATGGAAGATACGAAAACGGATAAATTGCCGTTTTATTTGTTTTATTGAATCTTTCTGGATCAAATTTATCGGGTTCTGGGAAAAATTCAGCATCACGATGCAAAGCTGAAATTGGAAATAAAACAAGAGTTCCTTTTTCAATGGTTACATTGGAATTGGGAACTTTGTAATCTTTCGAGCACTGTCGTGAAGTAACGTAGAGAGGTGGATACATTCGCAGGATTTCTAAAATATTTAATTACAATTTTTTAATAAATACCAATTAATTAAAAGCAGTACCTTCTACTACTTGATGTAAGTACTTCATTTCGTTTAAATTGTCGTAAGTAAACTGTCCGTTGTTTTTAACAATAGCTTCGTTTATTTCAATTCTAAGCTTTTCTTGAATATCTAAATTTCTCGTTAATTCGTATAAACAAAATGTAATGAGGGAAGCTGCTGTTTGAATTCCAGCATTGAAAAACAGAAAACATTGAGCAGTTAACTCCAACATTGTTAAATTTTGTTGGTTGTCCTCTTTATTAGGAGTGAATAAGCTATCTTCCAGTTTATTGTTTTTTAAATTAATTAAAAGTTGCATTAAATCTGGTCTGGAAAAGTTAGTTCTTTCTCGAAATTGAACAATATCTTTAACAACTCTGAGAAAAAAATTTGTTATTTTTTTAGAAGTAAGCGATATCTTTAAAAAACGGCCTAGTTCAACGTTAGAAAACGCAATAAACCATTTCAATGATTCAAAATATGTTTGTGGCGAAAAGAAGTCTCTTGCGTGTTTTCGAAATTCATTTTGGTCGCCCTTAAAACTACAGCAATCGATACCAAGTACACATGACCCTATTAAATCTGTATTATAACAACTGGAAATTTCTTTCATATCGATTGGTTCCTCATTTTTGACTAATGCATTTATCGTAGAAACCATCCTACTGCTGCAATCTAAAAAAGTTTCCATTACCATTTTGACTTTGTTAGCAGTAAAAATGGGGCTTATTTTTTCTCTCATATCTTTCCATTTTTCATCTTCCATGGTTATTAAATGTACATTTACGGGATCATCTTTTTCATTGTAATAAAGTCCTCGGTTGGCAAAATATCGGAAGTCCTTAACCATAATGTTTCTTATAAGATCTGGATGTATTGGAATATAAACTGGTCTGGTAAATAAATTTATGCCGAAGTGTTTGTGACCTAACTTTTTGAAGTAGTCATATTGCTCTTTCATTACTTCGGATAAATGTGTTATGTTTATATTCAACTTATATAAGCCCAATGGAAAGTTAGATTTATGATGCGGGAGACCACGACGTTTCCAATAATTAAAACTCCATTTTATATAAATGTACAAACCAAAAAAGAATGTTAGGATAGCTATGGCTAAATTAAGTAAAATACTCATTTTTCCACACTTTTAAAACAAATCAAAATTTGTCTAAAAACCTCGCCGATTGCCTAAAATACAAATTAAGGTAACCTCCACCCCTCAAATTAACTCTTAGGATAGAGATAAAACTTACGAATCTAGAGTTCACCATTCAATCCTTATTCCTGAGTGTGCAATAGCAAGTAAATTATTCTTTTAAGATATACGCATACGTATACGAAAAAAGATTCGTTAAATGAAGAACTTCAACTGCACTAAACTGCAGGAGAGGTAGATTTAAAAATAATAAAAAATAATTAGTTATGTTCTACTCTACATGTAATTAATCTTGCACGAGCAATCACTTGGTGCTCTTGGTGGTACTCCAATATACGCATATTACTTTATAGTGTAATAAACAGGTAGTAAAATCAACATTAACCAAAGGTTGAAGATTAAGTAAATTATTTGCATTAATTTTACTTTATATCTAAAATCGAGCTACTGTAAACTATAGGTGACTTTGGCCCGGTAAGATGACTTTATCTCGTTTCAGGAAGAACGTTTACATCAGACATAGAATATATTTCATATTAGTGTGGAACCATCATTAGTTAATTAAAGGTATGCCTTCCTAATCAAAAGAGGCACTTCCTCCAATGTATGATTTCTAAAATTTGAAAAAATTTACCACGTTTTTAACCGTGAGGCGTAAAACTAGAAAATTTTTGATTTCAACATGGCAGTAGAACTGTCTTTTAGAATTTTCTGTTATTATTCAAACTTCAAGATTCATGTTAACACGTGGCTTCACTTATTTTTATTTTTGGTTATTTGGTAAGTCATCTTCATTATTTTTAATATTTTAGTCATTATTTGTTAAATTTGGTTCAAATATTATCTTGTTTTTCTAAATATTTTTTTATATTTTTTCATTCAATTTAGAGTTAGGTACGACTGAAGATCGGCAATAACCGTGAAATAGGGCCTTATATCTTATTACTCATTTTAATTTTTAATGTTTAATTATTTTATGGAAATATTTCATTTTTAAATATTTTTAATCCGAACATGTCAAGTGGTAATTAATGTGTTTTTGGTTTTTATAGCAACAATTTTTCTACGTATTGTATTTCTTTACTTTACTGTTAAAATTTATTGTTTTAACGTTTTGTTTAGTTCTGTTAAATCTTGAATTATTTTTGTCTTTAATATATTATTTACAATAAATAATATATTTATACTTACAACACATTTCACATTACAACTTGATTTCACGATGACCAGAACGAATCTGATCTTCATTACTTCTATTTTTCCAGACATTAACTAATTTGTTGGTTTTATGTCGGTACTTTTGGTACTAACTTATTAACGTTAACCAGATCAGTAGTGAGATATTCTTGAGAAAACTTTGAACGCCTGTAAACACCAAAACCGCAAAGCTTTTTCTTTGGTGTTTGTTCTGTGGCATGAAGAATAACCTCTTCTAACATACTGTGCATTTTCAGCGCACACATTTTTGATTTTATAGAAAAAATTTTGAAAATATGGTTTTTTAATCGATTTTTAGCTAAAATAATTTTTGACAAATTCAAGCAAAAAGTTATATGGAAATGTTGTTCAGTATATGATTCTCTATCATAAAAAAATATTTCAACTCAAAATATTGGATTTGATCCCATGTCCCAAAAAATGACAATCGGGACCACTGTGATGCCCGTCCGCGTCTAGCTACGCCACTGAGTATACGTATATACTTTACAGTATCTATAATTAAAAAAATCACAAATACTTTTATAGTATGTATAATAAAAAAAGAGCATAAATACTTTATAGTATAATAAAAAAAATACACAAATGAAAGAAAACAAAAAAACATTTTTGTTAAGCTGGTTCCCAACCAGTCAGTCTTCATCAGGAGCTGAAAGACTTGGAAACCTTGAGATTCGCGTACTTTGTGTATTGGACACAGACTGCATTAAGCAATGGTATGACCAATAGTTGGCGTACCTATACTGCTACAGGCTAATAAGAATTTGACTGGATTACTCAACCAATCAAACTCGACAAATCGAATTTTGGCATGACGCTCTGAAAACATTCGAAGCACTTTGACTTGAAAGCTTCGCGATTCTTGGGACGCGTCGGTGCAATAAACTTGAATATCATATTAATTTATTGTAATTAGTAATAACTAATTTAATATACTAGCAGGTAATCGCTGCCAAAGGCTGCGATGACCTCCTCGATGGCCAAACTCGATTGTTTGGGAGCTCAATTGATATGGAACTCGACTGATGTGTAACGTGCAAATTGGACCAATCAGATGTGCGGTGAAGATAAAAGGAAAGTTTCTTTAATATAAATAATAAAATAATAAGAATAATTATTAATTGTTAATAAGTAATAATGATATAGCGATGTAGGTTATAATAAATTAAATTAAAAAAGTACTTCTTATTTTTATATATTTTTCGGTAGTCGCATCTGAATATATGTGCCCACTCACATGAAACATGATTTATTTATTATAATTTATATTATTATTTTGATTTAGATTTAGTAAATTTTTTGGTCATGAAGGTTTGATTCATCCAAAATAGCTGATTTTGTAACGTTTGTGATGCAAACGGTCGCCATTCTCTTTTTTGGAAGTTATTCCCTTATTGTCCGATTTGTGATATTATCGGGGGGTTCAAGAATAGAGCCTCCATGGGGGCTTCTTTTTATTGAGTTCTCTCACCACTACTGAGAGAACTTCTTGGTAAGAAATGGGTAAGATTGATGGGAGGGGGGATTGGATAGTCGGTTTAGGATTGCTGCATCGATCGTGTTTGTGTGGTCAGAGTCTTTATTTATGATGTTGGGGTGAATTGTGATCCGAGATTTTCAGTAAATGCATCAAGCTTTGTCGTCGTTGCTGAGGCTGAGGGTAGGACCGTTTGGTCGATCTAGAGAAAATAGTGGTCTTCTTTTGATAGAGGGCTTAGACTAGAGGCGAGGCTGAAGGCTGATTCGGTGGGAGTTATATTCCGTCTTTTCATTTGGGGTGACAAGTGCGTTGCGCTCGTCTTCTTGTCCGATTTTTGAGGGGAATCGGGTTTTTCTTTAGTAAGTAGTATTACTAAGAGAATTATTAGTATTAAGTATTACTAAGAGAAAAAAAGTAGAATTACTCTCTCTAGACTGTCTAGGCTCTAGTGAAGAAAATCGTGTCAGTGTATGCAAGTGTGTTTTTGTTGGAATTGTGACGAGCGCGTGATAATAAAAATATTGGAACAATAATTTTTATTGGCGTTTTCGTCGAAAATTTTCTGGAACAAAAAAGTTGTGTGTAGTTCATGCAAAACTACGGTCGTTTCGAAAAAGTGAATTGAAGTCAAACATTTTGTTTTAGAAAGAGCCGCTAGTTTCTTTTTACGTAGAGATACTCAGCAATTGGAGTAAAATCAATTTGATTAATTTTCTCGGTAAATTTTGGAGATTAGTGGCAAAAATATTTGTGACATTCTGTTTTCGGGACAAATATTAAAACAAAATATGGATAACGATATCCACCATTTCGCTTGGTGCATGGCATGAGCGACTTGCACATCAAAACGTTAAGGTTGGTTTATGCAAAACGCCGACGCACGCACCGCACGCGCTGCACGCATGAAACGCCCCGCACAAAACGCCGCACAAAAATATTGGTTTATGCAGTTCGAATGCGTTTGATGCGTTCTAGTGCGTTTTCTGGTTACAAATTAGAATAAATTCACATTACGGTAGATGGCGCTAATGTTATTTTATTTCATTATTTAAAATTTTTTTAAATCAGATAATCAAATATTATTATTTCTAATAAATCATAAAGATGGACTGGTTTCTTTTGTAGGTATTTTCGACCCAAAATATGGTGAGCATGAAAGTTAAGCTTTAGGGTCGATAATTTTTCATCGTGCTATTATTATTTCTAGAAAATATCACAATAATGAAAAATAAATTAAAAATTAAATATCAATTATAAGCTAAGGTAACAATTATAATTGATATTTTTATTTTTAATTTATTATTAATATCTAATAATTTTAATTTTAGAAAAATAAATTAGTAAAATAAAATGAGGAACAAAAATTTACTTTACATCATCTGCAACAATAAGATTTATAATAAATTACTTTCGTAATTTTAAATTTAAAAAAATTGTACCACAACAATAATATAACTTGAAAAGTTCCTAGCGTTACGCGCTGCAATGAAAACCAAAGATAAAATAAATTTCGAGGTTATGCACGCACGTCACGCGCGTCAGCGACGTGCATAAACGCTACTACAGAAATTCAATGTTTCAACTTTATTTGCTTGCGTGCAGTGCGTGCGGTGCGTGCGTCGGCGTCTTGCATAAACCAACCTTTACACGTTAAGAAATTTCTGCAAGAAAAAGACATCGATTTCATCAATGAGAATTTTACATGCGAAGCATGCGTTTATGGAAAACATCATCGTGAAAGCTTCAAGAGTCGTGAAGAGAAATCAACGAAGTGTGGCGAAATTATTCATGCAGACTTGTGTGGGCCGATGGAAGTAAGTTCATTCGGTGATTCTAGATATTTTTTGTTACTTAAAGACGATCACTCACACTTTCGTTTCGTGTATTTCTTGAAGCAAAAATCAGAATTTGCAGACGTCAAGAAATTTATTAAGTTGGAACAAAGGACGGACACAACATTCGTATTTTCAGATCGGACAATGGAATTCATCATCAACATACGGTGCCATACACTCCAGAACAAAATGGTTGTGCAGAACGAGAAATGCGAACGATTTTTGAGTCTGCGAGAACCATGATTCATTCAAAGAAATTTTGGACTTAAGCAGTGAATTCCGCAACGTATGTTTTGGACCGAACTGGAACGAGTAATGTTGTAAACAAATCACCGTATGAATTGTGGTACAACAAACAGGTTAAAATTGATTATTTAAGAATTTTTGGATCTGAAGTTTTTGTTCACGTTCCACAGGAAAAGCGACGAAAGTTTGATTCCAAAGCAGTCAAATGTATATTCGTTGGATACGACAACCACTCGAAGGGATATCGAGTTTGGAATCCGGAAACAGATAAAATCGAAGTTGCGTACAATGTAGTTTCTCTGAAAGAATCATTGGCAGTACTTGAAATTGGTAACACTGAAAAAGAAGACGACAAAGGCGTTGCAACTGTCGATGAAGCGGAAAATGACAATGAACAAGAATCGGAAACAACAACAGGAGAACAAGAAGGTTGTAGTGCATTCTATGATCTCGACAACAGGAATGTTGTTAGAAAGCGATTGAGGAATCGGAACAAGCTTGTTCCTTTATCAGCTTGGCATCTATCATATTCTTCATCGGCAAATCATGTGGCAATGTTGACGATCAACGTAGTACCAAGAACGTACGCGAGCAGGCGGTAGAATCGATTGATCATAAACAGTGGGAGCAAGCGATGGACAAAGAGTATTATTTGCTAGTCAAGAATTGTACTTGGATGTTGGTCAATTCACCGAATGACCAAAAAGTAATTGTTAATAATTGTTGGATTTTTAAGTTAAAACAGAACACGGATGGAAGCATCGATCGTTACAAGGCACGTTTAGTGATTGGTGGTTTTGCCCAAGAATATGGAATTGACTATAAAGATACGTTCAGTCAAGTCGTCAAATTTACATCAATCCGTGCTATTCTGGCTATGGCAGCTTCGAAGAAGATGAAATGATGTAAAAATTGCTTTTCTAAATGGAGATTTAGAAAAAGTTTATGAGTCAACCGATTGGTTATGATGATGAATGTGAACGGGTTTGCAAGTTGTCAAAAAGCTTGTATGGTCTTAAGCAGGCATCACGCTGCTGGAATAGGAAGTTCACATCGTTTATAACAAAATTTGATTTTAAAGTCAGTAAATCGGATCCATGCGTTTTCGTGTGCAATGGTAAATAAAAATAGTATGATGGTGCTAGCAATTTACGTTGACGATCGATTGTTTAATTGCGGTAGAGAAAGAAAAATCCATTTTACCTGCTATTGAACATTTGAAAAAGAAATTCGAAATCAAGGTTTTCGATGCAAAATGTTTTTTGGGTCTCGAAATTGATCAACGATTGGGTGGATCGATACATGTTAATCAACGAGCATATACACAAAAGGTACTCAACCGTTTTGGCATGAAAAATTGTAATGCGGTATCAACATCATCGGAATGTACACAAAATTTGAGCGATTTCGAAACAAATGGTGAAATCTACTTTCCGTATCGTGAAGCAGTTGGCAGTTTGATGTATTTGGCTGTGAGAACGCGACTAGATATTAGTTTTGCGGTTGGTAACGTTAGTCGTTATCTGGATAAACCGGCAGAAGCTCATGTAAATGCTGTCAAACGCATTCTTAAATACATCAAAAGGACAACCGACAAGAGCATTCAATTTGAAGGTGGAAATTATATGGTTTTATGCGGATACAGCGATGCCGATTATTCCGGTGACAAACAAACTGGTCGATCAACATCCGGCTACATTTTTATGTTTGGAAATGGTATCATCAGCTGGGGTTCAGAGTGACAGAAATCGGTAGCGTTATCAATAACGGAATCTGAATACATGGCCGCATCGTATGCTGTCAAAGAATTGGTATGGTTGAAAGTTCTGTCATATTCTTTCAACATGGACAACCAGAGTGCATTAAGGCTACTAGTGAAAAATCCAGAATTTCACAAACGAACAAAGCACATAAATGTGCGATATCATTTTATCCGTGAGAAATTCGAAGACAAGAAATTCGAATTAAAATATATACATACGGACGGACAAGTAGCGACTATAATGACAAAATCATTATCAAAGGTTAAACATCAGCTATTTTGTAGTTTGATAAATATTGTGCTAAAGAAAAAGTAATGTAAATAATTGAAGAATAAGTTAATTACTTTGAAGTAACTTCAAAGTTATAATTCAAAACTTAATGGAAATCTTCTCAGGAGATATTTTGATCAAACCAAGGTCCATTATTTCTTTCAGTTAGAAATGTTTCCTTTTATATTTTATCAAATTATTGGTATTAATGCATAGCTTCTATTGATAAACAGGAACTTGTCTCGTCCTTTCCTGGTTCATCCATAGCGCAAAGTGTTCTACCGATTAACAAAATATTATTCAAATAACCTGCTAATTATAGGAACGACAGACAATGGTTCTTAGGCATTTAACCATCTTGACTACAATCAATTACAATTATTAAAATTATCGTCACATCAATTAATAATAATTATTTTTTGAATTGATTGAAAATGTACGTGTTCAATAAAAAATCATAAAACAATAATTATTGTGTTATTGTTGTCAAACTTGCGAAATGGATATAATAAGCCACCTAATATATTTTCACAAAAAAATAGATAAAGTAAGATTTCACTTAATATTTTCTGTAATTTTCTTGCTTTTACATTTGGCTTAATTGCTTCCTCACCAATGCTTGCATTTTAAAAACTCTATCAACACACAAAATTTTATCACAATCGGTTCAACGCTTCCGGAGATACGAAGACATTTTCATTTTTTTAATTTATTTTATTGTGGTAGCCCTGGTAAAGATTTTTTTGCCAAAACCTTATTTTCACCACTAGAGCCCACCAGACATACGTCCAAAAAGTATAACTGGCCATCGCATCGATGCAGAAATGCCGAAGAAAATCGAGGGACAAGGACAAGTTTTCGCAAAAAAAGTAATCTTTTTTTTTAATGTTGAATTCTTGATTTTTATCAAACGGTTCTATATGCTGTCAAGTTCTGTGGGGCCAATGTTCCTACATACAAAATTTGGTTGAGATCCCTTCAATACTGCATGAGTTTTAAGCTAAGAATATCTTAATATAATAACTTAAGATAAGTTTAAGAGATAAAGCTTTTCAAGGTGTTTAAAATAACCTATCACAAGACAAAATCGTTTTAAAAATTTTGTGTTATTTTCTTGTAGTGGTACTCCTGCTTGACAGATCACGACGAAAACGTTATTTTCACCTTTCTACCATAAACCCTACTACTATATCAAATTTGGTCGTGATTGGTTGGACGGTTCCGGAAAAAATCGAGAAACAAAATTTGACGACAGACCGACACAGAAAAAGTTCTTTTATTTTTTGCAGATCTTTACGTTTCTGAACACGGTGATCTCGAAAATGTAAAAAAAAATTTTTTTTCGATTATTACCTTACCTCCAAGAAAAAATTTTTTTTTTGATTGGAGGTAAAAGCATAAATTTGATATTTCTTCATTGTTTTCGGAATAAACCATTTATTTTGTAGTAATTTTATTTTCTCCAAATTTTAAAATAAAAAACATGTTTACAGTATGTAATCAATTCAACTTTTCAGTCATTCTTAGCGTCTTCTTTTGTTTTGGTCACGGTTTTTGCTATTTTGACGGCGAACTTTTGCTTTGAAACTTTCAAATCTACGATTCCCTTCATGGAGATCTGGTAATCTTTCATTGCGTGTACGACTTAGCTTGTTCAAGAGAGACATTTCTATGATCATTCTCCTTCCATCCAAAGGTATTCCGTGGTATTGCTGCACAGCTTTAATTGCATGAATCTTTTTCTCAAAGATGACTGTTGCTGATCCTAATGAACGACCTGATTTGTTATAATGCACTGTAACTTTTTTTATTGGTCCGCATGTACGAAATAAATTCCTAATATGTTCAGTTGTAATACCAAAATCAAGATTTGATAGGTTTAACGTAGACGACTCAAAAATTTCCTTTGGTTTAGTTAACTTTATGATAGGTTTTAAGTAGGTTTTTTTAATTCCGCCATTATTTGTTCTTCGATATTTGGTTTCAGTTCGATCACCTCTTCTTCCTTTCTCTTTTTGTTTTCGATCTTTTGAAACTTGAGCCTTGTTCATTTTAATAATATCGTCTAAACTCATAGAGATTTGATCCATCATTTTACAGATTTAGTAAATTTCAATTTGTTATAAAGAAAATTTGTTTGCCATTTTAATTTATATAATATATTAGATATTTGCTTTATACCAACATAAAATTTAATTCTTTAATCTGGATTTAGATGTGGGTGCAATTTAAAAAAAAATAGGTCATTTTCAGGAGTGCCTGAGAAACATAAACGGCCTTTACAGGCCTACACAACCAGATTAAAATAAAAGTATATCTATATATATAAAAATGGAGGGCAAATCTTCGTTACCTCATCAATTGAGAACGGCTCGGCCGATTTGGCTGATTTTTTGAAGAGTTATTGTCTATATCGCTGACAAGGTTTTTATGAAAAAAAAAAGTTCTAAATTCGCGAAAAAAAAATTTAACATTACCGAGAACAAAGGGTTTATCTTTGGGTTAAATTAGGTAGGTAGGTATTAGGTACCAGGTACCAGGTATTAACTTAGGGAACATGTATTAAGGTAGGTAGATGTGAACACTACCTAATTTATTTAATAACGGATAGATGGCGGTACTCTATCTATGTACCTAGCAGAGTTATCGCCAGGGGTAAAGATAAACCCATGTGTCTGTAAGAATGTATATAAAAAAGTTTTTTGTAAAAGTTCATTGATCGCCTCAAAGAATAACTTTGCGTTGTAAAAAGTGAGGTTATCCAATTAGACTGCGGCCATTCATTGCGAAACAATCATTCCGTAAGTTAGAAGATAAATTAGAAGATTTCGAAGAATAGAATTAGAAGATAAAATAAGAGTTATGTCACAATTTCAAAAGGTCATACAAGATGCTTTAGCAAAGGCTATATCATTTGCCAAGTATGAAGATTGGCAAGTCAAATCAGAGTACGCCAATATCACCGCACAATGTTTGGCAGAGCTACTAAACGAGGACAATTGCCGTCTTAATCTGAAGGTTGCGAAAAAAAAAGTCTCGGCGCAGCGCATTCGAAAGCGAAAAAGGGAAGTGGAAATGGCGGCTCAGTATACAAAAAGGAAAAAAGAAGAGCAGGAGGATTTGTCAACGTCGCTGCGTGCCTTCCAAATGCTATTAGAAGAGGAAGGCGAAGGGGCGGAGAAAGAGGAGTTGGAAGTTCTAAACTAATTTTTTATTTATTTATATTATATTTATATTATTATTTAATAAAGTTGTAAATATAAAGTAAGTAATTGTTGTGTTTTCATATACCAAATTTCAAACAAATTTATTAGTCTGCCGGGATCATACATAAGATCATACTCACTCAACAGAATAATTACCACAAAAATTTTTAGCTACCCTGTATTTTTAATTCTTTCTTAATCGATCTATTTAAGTGGTTTCCAACTGTTTTGGTCCACGGACCTACTTTTATAGTTAGAACTTTTCCACGAACCCACGAAGCTTTTTTTTCCAGCTCTTTCGCTTTTTAGGAAGACGCATTAACGATTGCCGCAAGAATTGCCCCCTCCACACACCTCCCCAATGATATCTAAATGATAATTACCATAAAAAATTTTAGCTACCCTGTATTTGTAATTCTTTCTTAATCGATCTATTTAAGTGGTTTCCAACTGTTTTGGTCCACGGACCTACTTTTATAGTTGGAACTTTTCCACGAACCCACGAAGCTTTTTTTTCAGCTCTTTCGCTTTTTAGGAAGGCGCATTAACGATTGCCGCAAGAATTGCCCCCCCCCACACACCTCCAAACCAAAACATATAATACAAACATATAAATTTGTTAAATAACTTTTTTAGATAGTATCAGAGAGGGAGAGAGGAGTAAAGTCAAACATATATATATAGCATCGGTCAAAAAAATTGCATCACTTTAATCTATTAATCCCAAATTTTGGAAAACATTTTAATGCTTTTTTACACTTTATCACAAACACATTCAGTGTTATAAAATTTATTTTATAACGGATAGATGGCGCTACTCTATCTATGTACCTAGAAGAGTTATCGCCAGTGGTAATGATAAACCCATGTATCTGTAATAAAATAAATATATATAAAAAGTGTTCTATTGTATTGGCTGTTTTGTTATTGATCGTATTGTTATTGTAAGTATTACTTTGCGTGTAAAAAGTGAGGTTTTCCAATTGGATTGCGGGATTGTTTTTTTTTTAAGAGGTTTTTGCTTTACTAATGCCTCCTATTCGACGTTCAAACCTTGGACGACGTACACGTCGTGCAGTACGTGCTCAGAATACCCGTAATAATCAAAGGAGACAGGTTCCTATACCTGTAGACTTGAATCGCGCTGCTTTCGAATATAATTCCGCAATCGCCTACAAAGATCTTCGCTGCGTTGATATCGGTTCATTGTCTGTCGTATGCCAGCATTGCAATGCATTGAAGTTCAAATCGGAAACCCACGGATTATGCTGCGCTGGTGGCAAGGTGAAATTGCCCGTATTGACTCATCCACCAGAGCCATTGTATTCCTTTCTCTATGGAAATTCCATCCAATCGAAACACTTCCTGGCGAAAGAAACTGATGAACAATCTTATTCAAGCAACGATAATCAAGGGCAAATTCAAAGGAGAGGAAGTCCTTATCCCACGAATTCCGATTATTCCAACGGATCTTCCATTCCAATTTAAGCGGATTCGGTTCCCCGTTCGATTGGCTTTTGCGATGACAATCAATAAATCGCAAGGCCAATCGTTGGAAGTCTGTGGGATTAATCTGGAATTTTCCTGTTTTTCGCACGGTCAGCTGTACGTTGCCTGTTCGCGTGTTGGCAAACCGTCTTCGTTGTTTGTTTTTGCGCCGGAAAATAAATCTCAAAACATTGTTTATCATACCGCTCTGTACTGATTTCCAATCCAATAAATTACATTCTAATTTTAACTAACTGTTTAAAATGAACAAACAAATTTATTCTAATTTTGGCAGGACAACGTCTGCCGGGTCAGCTAGTTTTATTATAGAAACCAAAATAAATATGTACCTATCCATCAAAGACAAAACTAAAACTACATATTAAAAATAAATTCAGAAATGAAGAACATTCTGTTCTCGGAACCGACTGTTCCATATGGCATTTTTATACGTCATTGACTTCTTTGTGGGTTTTTAAGTGTCGAGTTAAGTGACTACTTTGAGTATATCGTTTCGAACACAATTTACATTCATAAGGTTTTTCTCCGGTATGAATAACTCGATGATCTTTAAGACCTCCACTTCGAGAAAAAGTTTTATCACATATATTACATTTAAATGGCCGATCACCAGTGTGCTGCCTCGTATGTTCAGATAGATTGGAACTGGTATAAAATTGCTTTCCGCATATTTTGCAAGTAAATGACTTCTGATTACTATGATATCTCATGTGAGTATTAAGATTACCCGAATGAGCAAAGCTTTTATTACAAATGTTACACTTAAAGGGAGTTTCCCCCGTGTGAATCCTAGTGTGATTCTTAAGTGTTGCTGATTGGGTAAAAGATTTTCCACAAATAGAGCACATGTGTGGCTTTTCCCCGCTATGAGTCCGCCAGTGAGCGGTTAATCCCGCTAGTTGCATGAAGCTTTTATCACATGTCGAACAAGAATATGGACGTTCACCTAATAAATTAAACGTAACATAACTTTTTTGTATATAAGAGTTTCTCTACGTACCAGTATGTATTCGCTGATGATTGACTAGATGTTCGTTTCTGGAGAATTTCTTTTGACATACCTTGCACTGATATGGTTTCTCACCGGTGTGTTTTCTAAGATGAAGTACAAAACTTTTACGAGAACTTAAAATATTTCCACAAAAATCACACTGATGAATCTTTTTAGGTCCTTTCGGTTTTAAAATTACCTTCTCGCACTTCTCAACAAGTTCCTCCTTGACAGTGTCTTTTAACAGGTCGTGACTTACGTTAACAGTTTCAATGTTACATTCTAATTCACACTTCAATACATTGTCCTGTTTTTCTAAATTCGGCACTGTGTTAACCTCTTCTTTCATAAGCTTAACAGTTTCGTACTGGACACCGCTCTTCAAAAGTCGAAGTAAAGCGCTATCACAATCTAAAGCCTTACATTTAAACTTGTACATCGCTACAATACTATTCTTGCAACGTTTACAAATTTTAGGGGGTAGATAATCGCCTTCTTTGATCTGAATAAAAATAAGTTAAAAAATGGAAGTTAGGTTATCGATTAACTTACATCGATTGAAATACAATCAAACAGCATTTCGGAGTACAATTTTTTATATTTTTTGTTAAACATAAAAATTGAAACCAGCGACTCCTTGGCCATACACGTTCGACAAGTCGAGTGAAAATCCATTTTTATTCAAAATTAATTTTTGTTTATTATTTATGAAGGAAGAAATCTTTTGTTTTATTTATTGACACTTCTGCCATCTATGAAAGTCTTAAAAACAACATTGTATATAAATCAGTGATAGCTAAAATGTTATCAAACAGTCTCTCTTTACAGCTCTAGCAAGAGAACTTAGGCAGGATTCATAAATTTTTAATAAATATTGATAACAATGCAGTCTAAAATTTAAGCTGAAGACATCATGCTTATTTTGAATTTCATATTTTCGATCTGAAATAATCTAGGTAGTTGAGAATATTTATGCAACTTTTATTCTTGTTTACGTTTCTTTAGTTTTAGAAAATATATTTAAAAAAAACAAAGTGATAGTGACCCGCTTGATGAGATTAACAAGATTCGAAGTTGCTTTTATATTATCACGCCATCTACCGTTAACACATAAAATCATACGTGATTTTCTGGTGGAAAAGTGAAAGAAAATCTAAAAAAATCCAAGGAGATCTCAAGAAACCCAAGAAAATTTGGAGAAATCTTAAGAATCCAAAATCATAATTCGAAGGAACTGGAGTCTCGTTAAATTATTCATATGCGTCAATAATAGTACACAGATAATGAAGCAGGGACGTGTAGAAAGGGGGAGAGCCTCCCCCTCCAATATTTTAAGGAGTTGGCAAAATCATTTAATAGTTTGACAAGTTGGCAAAAGCTGCACAACCAAAAATAGGTTTGAATAAATTTTATCAACCCAAATCAATTAAAGTAATAAAAACCTTTTTAATGACAGCACTTTTAATATAAAAATAAAAAGTTCAAAAAATAATCCATAAAAATATCTACTAGTGGGCAAGATAAGGTTTTCCCTAACGGCAACGGTAAACTACGCTTTTGGAAATAAAATTTGTCAATGAATTTAATTATTCATTTCTTGAATAATTACAGGATATTTGCTAGTCTTTTTGACAAAATAACCTTGAAAAAGTTGGCAATTTTTATTTATTCGGTTAGCCAATTGAAGATTGCTCCCCCCTCAAAAAAGTTGGCTGGGCACGTCCAATGAAGAAAATCTAATAACATTTCTATAATCTATATGCGTTTATGAATTTAAATAAAATATTTAAAACTACCGAATTAATTAGTTTAAATCTCACTTACAAAAATTTTAGAATATATATTCTTGTTGCAAGTAAGTAAAGTTTGCGTAGCACTTCATTTAAAATGTTTCATGTAACTTTCAAGTGCATAAGAAAGATTTACAAAAAATTATGTAAGGTAAAAATGGAATATAAGAAACAAGCAAATTTTTAGGCTATAGCAGTGAACTTTTTTTATTTTAGTCTATTCAAAGTTGAAATTTTCAAACAGTTTTTTGTGGTGCGGACCCATAGGCTGCAGCCTAGATAGCCTACGCCTAAATACCGCCCTACTTCTTTATTATATTATACTCTAGTAGAAATATTTCTCTGAAAAAGTAAAACAAAGTCTGCAGAAGTCTTATAAACTCTGCAAAAGTCTAATTCAGAGAAATATTTCCACCCGGGTATAAGCAACTCGATTGCTGAACACTCACGGAATTTCAAGATGAAGTCTCACTCAGAGAATTGAAGAGCAGGGTAGTCAGCTTTTTACGGTAACATCGCCCATTAAAACTGTACGATCACTGTTTCTCAAAAACAATCAGACCAATTTCGTTAAAATTTGATATATGCTTAGATCTGATCAAGAGCCAGAAAAGGACAAACCCAGAGTTTTTCAATTAAGAACAGAAAATAATAATTGTGAAATACATAGTATTTCAATTTAATTATTGCCGACAAAGAAGCAAAATCATTTCAATCAATGAACTTAATTTATAAAACTTGAACGAAAATCCCATTACTCAAATTTTAAAGTTGGGGCGGCCTTCAGAGATGTTTTTACCAAGTGTGTGAGCTCAAAAGTCCCCAGTCTTTCTGGATCCATAATGCTTGAGTTCGGTCGGGTTTCGGGGATATCTTTCTCAAGTGCATGGCTTCAGATACCTACCCACTTTGAAGATTCCACGCTTCAAGTTCTATTAGGGGCTTTAGTTACATGGTTCGGTGAGAGCATTTAATTTCAGATTTCGAATATAATAACTAACACATATGGATGGTTAGGGGGAAGGATAGGGTGTGGAAAATCTTACAAGCCCTTACACAAGAAAGAGAGGGGCGTCAAGACTTATGCAAGTTTTTACATGTTATAAACTTTTATAATCAGTGTTCAGTACTGTAACTAAGAGGTTCAGGGTCTAAATCCTCTCAAACATAAATAATTATTAATTGCTCTAATTACCATCACAATTACAAAACAGTAATAACTAAATGATTGTAATGTTGTCAAGCAAAAGACATTCAAACTAAAACTGCAATATTTTGACCTTTTTTAATTATGTGAAATCCCAGCTTCGAGCACAACGCCCACTAGCGGGTCAAATTACGTATTAGTATCGACAACCTGGACATGCATTTGAGAAAACCCAGTTAGTAAAACTTTTTATTTAGAATGAACTAATCCGGGAGGAGCAATATTGATTTACTGATGTACCTAATAATTAGATGAAATAAAAATATGTTTTTATGTATAAATTTAATAATTGTAAATTATAAATTACAACAATAAAAACGGTCGTATTAAAATGTTCAGTTTCTGTACAAATCTTATTTTAATAGTAAAATAATAAATTATAAGTCGCAAGGAATACCTCATACACACAATTTAACTTCAAATATTAATTGCTTTCATTGAGCAAACATGCATCTGCATAAACTTCCACAACTCATACAGCCGCAATTGGGGAATTTATAAATAAGAAAAATTAAACTGATTCAAATTAATAATAAATTAACAAACCTAAAGTTTAAACTAATTTGAAACATTATAGTTCTGTGTGAATTGGTTTTAATTGTTCTATTCTTTGGATAAAGTCAGACTTCTCGATGCAACCTTGACAATCTTCACCCCAATCGTTAATAATTTTCTTCAGATCTCTCACTTTCAATTTTTTCAAATCCACAGTCTTCAAGTCGATTTCCACATCGTAACGTAAATCACAAATTTGAGCATCCTTCTTTTTCAATTTTTCACAAATTTTATTTCCTGGCATCGACCACGACAAAGGTTTCGATATTTCACCTAAAATTCCAGTCGCACTTTCTTCCAAACCACCCAAGTAATAGCACTAAAATGTTTCCGCAAAATAAAATAAGCACATAATTTGTATTATAATATAACTCACAAAACGATTTTCTTTATTCTTGGAACCCTTACAGAATTTTTTAAATTCTTGTTCTATTAGAGCGGGTTTACTTTTCACGTCATCGCTCAAAGTGGCAGCAAACTTGTCCAGCGTTTTAATGCAAACTAAAAATTTATTATAAGTACCAGCTTCATTATTTTATTAATTTAATATTTACCTTCACATTCGCCAGGCTTTAAACTACTCACTACAGCTACAATTGAAAAGAAGACCAATGTTAAGCACACTTGCAATTCCATTTTTTGTTAAAAATATACAAGTAAGGTTATATTAATTTTATGACGAGTTTCACGTTATTTAATAGTTTAATTCACTAAATAATGTAAAAAATTATTATTACAATAATTATTTGCTAGTGCTTCGTTCAAATTTAATCGACGAAATAAACTAAAAACCTTACTACACGTTGACAGTTCTTAAACATAACACCGGCACATTGTTGGCGATATTTGATTGGACCACGTCAGTATCAGTTCGTAATGGCGCCAAATTGAAATAAACGGCGACCACTAGAAACAGTTTGTTAAATAAAAAAAAAATAAAAAAGTGACTATGCAGAAAATGCGAATATTACTTTTTAATTTCATAAATAAATAATTATATACGAACGAAGAGATAAACCATTCGAATATTGTATAAACTATAAAATAGCTATTTGTGTAACTAGTAAGGAAAACCCAATTAGGTACACTATTATATTATTATTACATACTACAAGATTCGGTTATTTTAAAATTTTTTGAAAAATTTCCTAATCACGAATTATTATGTTTTTACAGTCCACTAAATTGAAAATGCGATTATTTCCGTCGGTCCGTACCAGCGTTACGAAGTTATTAATAATAATTAATTATACCACTTTTTTAGATAAATTTGCTTTAATCTGCATAATGTTATCCTATAAATCTACAGTTCAGCGTTGATGGTCTTTTTATAAACGCCCTATACACCTTATTGATTCAGATAAACCCCTAGTTTCCTTTATGAGATTTCGTTAATTTTCAATAGGCTTTGTGCAACATTGAAAAAAAATTTTAATTAAAAATTTGGAGTGATTTTATTGGTTCGTTTGGATGTTATCGTCTTCACAGACATACAGATACATACACCTTGACAGACATTTTCCAAAAATAGAAAAAATGATTTAAGGGAGCCTCGAAACATAAAAATTCGTTAAAAAAATGGAGAGTCAAAATTTTTACATTTGAACATTTTCCTTAGTGAGGAGTTCGGAAAGTAAAATGATATTTTTGGTTAGTCAAGGCAGATTACCTCGGTGGATTACCATTGCCCGCCGAGGGAGAACGGTTAGAAGAAATTTTCCACTCTGGCTCAAACTAGGGTTCTCTGCTTAGCTGTCAATGCACTTAAGCATCAAACCGTAACTGTCTTCAATTAGCAAGAAAGCTTGAATAAAATAAAAGAAGCCATAATGGCTGAGATTAGAAAATTAAGATATAAAGATGGCTGATAAGCAGGGACCGATACAGGATTTCGCTTAGGGGGGGGGGAGGCAATTTCTGTTCGATTTTACTTACTGCTCGATCTTCTAGAAAATTTGTCCAAACGAAGAAAAATTGATAAAGTACCTTGGTTCTTCCAAAAGGAATCGAGAATTGGATGTAATGTAAGAAAATTTTGAAATTTCATAAGAAAGAAACTTAAAACTGGAAAAAGAAAAACTGCACTTGATTATTTGAAAGTCGTCGAAAGTGACAAAATGTCAGTTTCTTTAATTATAAAATAGATAAAAGTACAGCGAATTTTTTATCATTTTCCGCACGAATGCGTGAAATCAGTGGCTTGAATAATTCAAAAATCAGTATAGAAAGTTGTAAATTATTCAACGGAGTAGATAGAAGTTGTTTTTTAAGCTTGACACAGTATAATAATGTAATATCGAATTGTAAAATCAAATTTCCCGCTAATAACTCTACTCTTAACCCAAGCCAAATCGTGTAACACTAGGAGTAGCCTCCTCCTAGTAGCGAAGAAATTTTCGAGTAAGTGGTCAAAATGCAACAATTATATTATCCGACGTTTCGGGTACATTTATTGACCCATTTTCAAAGCTAAAAAAACAAATTAACATAAAAAATAAAATTGAAACAAAATTTAAAAATAACATTACTAAAAATGAAAAATCGAAATACCCTAACCTTGACATTACTAACCCAGTCGCGATACTTCTCTCGTATCGAAAGATGAACTTGAAAGTAGCTGACGAGTTGAAAGAAACTCTGGTGCGAACACATTAAACACAGACAGGTTTAGATATTTAAAATTTATCAATTATAATGTTACATTTGTCTGTTTCGACTTTGTAAGTAAATAATACATATTTTTTTTTTTATTAAACTATTTATTATTTCAAAACTTCTAAACAAATACAAATTAAATTAAATAATCAAAATACTAATTATAAATCAAGGTAAATAGTTATAAAGTCCTGGCGTATTGTCGTCACGCTCCATGAAACCTCCTTCGACTAGCGTCTCTATAATTCTCTTGATCACGGTAACGGTAGGATCAAATCTGGAAGAGAAAGCCTCCTCAGTTTTAGAAATCAAATCTTGGTGTTGTAAAGTTTTGTGTGCTTTCATAATTTGGATTATTTTAGCTTGTATAAGGTAATCCCTCTCTTGATCAATATTTATATTTAAAGCTTCTTTGTCGTAGTGATCCTCCGATTCTATTGGAACATTGATGTTGATGCAACGGTGTTTATTCTTATATTTAAGGTTTAAGAAAATTATCGAGTCTGGCGTTAAACTTACGTCTTTTTTGCAGGTTACAATTTTAGTATTCAATAACTTTAGAATGATCTCGTACACCAACTGCAATTCTATGTTGGTTTTTTCGTGTAGTTCAGTTAGACTCCACGAGGTGGATGTGTTGAACAATAAAAGAATGGCAATTTGCATGTTATTGCATTGAAATGTATAGCGACTTTTAAAATTGCATGTAACGATTTCGCCCTTGCATAAGTTGTGCATCCAAAATAATTTTTTTCCCAAATGGTTCTTCGAGTAATATTGAGTAAACTGAGACACACACTTTTCTAATTCTAACGGTAAATGGTACTGGGGAGATTTTCGAAACGGCCATGAACCAGATTGTAGAACCACGACGTTAAAATCAACTTTAAGTTTTTCGGTGTTACTTTGAGTGAAGGTTGTACTTATCTCTTTCGAAAAAGCCACATCCTGCATCACTCTTTCTAATTTCAAAGCGTAATCATTTCCACAGTCTGTTTTTAATTTCGAAATCATCAAAATTTCGGAATTTTGATCGTAATCTTCTGGACTCAGCAAACGGTTGGAAAGAAATCTTAAATAGTACTCCTGAAAAACGTCTTTGTCGGTGATAAACCGGTACAAAATCATAAGATCTTCTAGAGCTTGGTCAGGGTTATCTGAATAACAAGAATTCGACTTTTTCATCGACTGGTCGCAAAATTTTGTTATCAATTCTATAGATTTACGAACGTTCATTGGTGGTTGTGTAACGAAATTTCTGTTTACAAAATTTGAGCATGCCTCTTCCAAAGCTGTTTTGAACTTCCAATTGTTTTCGAATACCGTTAACGTCATATTTAAGTACTTCTTGTAAACCTCTAGAATTGTGTTCGCGTATATTTCGCATGAATATTTTATAACGTCTCCGTATCTTTCAATACGAGACATACCTTCTGACTTAACGAAATTTTGGAATTCTTTAATAAATATATCCATATCTTCAGGATTACGACTAACAAGCAAATACATCAAGTGCAGATCATCGTTTTTATCCAACTTGAGCAGTTCTCGAAATTCGATAAGAAACTTTTCCAAGTGATTTTGAATCAGCAATCGTTCGACAGTTTTAATCCAGATTTGTAGCGTTGATGGGTCTAAATGTAGAGTAATATTATTAGCTTCCTCCAGAAGCCGTTCGTCGACCTTCTTCAAATATTCCGATACAGTTTTATCTTTTAAAAAGTTTTCGCTTTCGAGCTCGTAAAACTTTTCAGACATTTCTAAAAACTGTTTTTCAAATTGGTTCTTATATAATATCAAAGACGGGGTTTCGCCATCGTGGTATAATCCCATGACTGCGCAAGAAGATGTGAGCTCTCGTATTAATGTCGTTTCGACAAGTTCACCCTCTCGCCGACGATTTATCAAACTCATCGCGGTGTCGACAAGCTGTGTATTATACTTATTAAAAAACGTGTCTTTCCAAATGACAATCGCCAAATTGTAAATCTCCAGTGCTATTTCATTTACGTAGATAGTACCGATCATTTCGCGATTCCTTTTTATCCAATTTTTATTGAGATAACTGCAACAGATCTGCAAGCCTTGAACACTACATTCATAACTTTTCCATTTGGTTGTGTAAAATTGTAACAATTCTTCATTAGCCAAATCGGCACTCTTTTCTAGTAAATTGTTGCAATATGACGATAAGTACTCTTTTATCTTTAGATATAATTCGCCTCCTTTGATACTCTTTACAAATTCTTTCTTTTTGCTCGTTGAACTATCGATGTTATCTATGGAAGTGCAGTATTCGACTACATGAAAATGTAATTTTAGGTAATTTTCATACGACAATTTTTCCTCGTGCATTATTTCGTCAATGTAGGGAAGTATTAGAGCCCAAGCACTATTTATTTCCATTTTGCTAAAAATTCTGGAAAAAATTATTTTTTAAGGAATATTGTAATTAATTAAATGTAACTAACCTTCTTTTAGTTTCTTTACAACAAAAATATAACAATAACAACTGATTCCACTATGTTTGATTATCTATATTGCACGCATACAACTGTTAAAATTAATATTTTGTACGAACTTAGTACCTGTTGCAGCTGAGCTGCATAGTTGGTACTTTTAATTTTGAAAAGAAGATTATCTAAACATAGAGTTTCAAACGAAATCTGACTAAAAGAATACTGCAAAATTTATGATCTACAAGTAGTGGCCATAGAAATTGCATAAGGAAAATTACATTTAATTTTAAAAAATTAATGAATTTAATTGAATTCCAAACACTTCCCAGGTTGATTAAATTTTTGTTTTAATTTTCTAAATTTTAAAAATAAAAAAATAATAATAACGATTATTATCAATTTTTTTATTTAGAATATCAGCTATTCTTAAATTTAAAAGTATGTACACATCACAAAATATATTGCCGACCATCATCTTACGTCCAAGGATTTTCTATCTGAATATTGATTTTCTGTTAAAACTTCTAAAATTCATTACAAAAATGTATTATTTATTATTAGGCGACTATCCGAAAACACCAGAATTCCCCGATGGAAATATTTCTCTGAAAACTCCGAATTAGACTTTTGCAGAGTTTGTAAGACTTTGTTTTACTTTTTCAGAGAAATATTTCCATCAGGGTTTTAAATTTAAAAATTAAAATGTTTAAAAACAGGCGCCGATTAAATGAAGACGCCCAATTTAATTTTCTTGATTAAACTATGATAAAAAAAACTTTATCAATTGTCGAAAATGAACAACTCAACGTAGTTTATTCTGAAATTAAATATTGCTACTAGCAAGAAAATCTGGATGAGAGTATAAAAAACAAAAAAAGCAGTCAAATGCATTGGGCAATTGGTTAAAAAAATGAAGAGAATACAGTTGCTGAAGAAAATAATGACGAAGAAAAAAATACATCCGAGTGCGAAGACAAAAATAAGGATGTTCCAGAAAGTGCTTAAGTACTTTGTTTAGAAAACGAAGAAGAAAACAACAAGAACAGAAAAGTAGTGAAACTGAAAAAAAGAAGACACCACAATTGCCTTGAATGATCCAACACTTTATTTATCTTCTGAAACGTTCAAAATACTGCTTATATTGCACAGTCCTGAACATAAAAACTGTCCTCGTACCCATTAGAGTGATGATCGCAGCATTAATGCATAAAAAACTAATCTAATGGCGAGAAACGGTTTAGAAAGTGGTTATTTTATTATCCATTTCTCTAAATTCCCAATTCTGTGGTTCTCTGTACTTCCACATTGGGGGGTAAACCCCCACCCCAATCCTATTTCCATTTAAAGCGCATTTTTCGTATTTTGCCATAGGCGCCAAAAGTCCTAGTTACACGGCACTGGAAATAAGTACACCAAGTTCAGGCAATAAAGGTTTTCTACACCTTTTCCATCAGTAATTCAGATTTGTCAGCTGATATTCAGAAATCTTCAATTGTAATTCAGATTTGTCAACTGATATTCAGAAATCTTCAATTGTAGTTCAGATTTGTCAACTGATATTCAGAAATCTTCAATTGTAGTTCAGATTTGTCAACTGATATTCAGAAATTGTCAATTGTAATTCAGATTTGTCTTTATAAATCGTCAATTGTAATTTAGATTTGTCAAATGATATTCGGAAACCGTCAAACGATTTTCAGAAACCTTCAAATGATATTCAGAAACCGTCAAATGATATTCAGAAACCATCAAATAATATTCAGAAAATAAAAATTTCTGTGGTTGGCGTTGTAGCTATAGAACGCAGAAGAGGTTAGATACATTTAAACCAGTGGAACTAAAATAAAAGATCAAAAGCACGGAACGGGACAAGAAAAAATAGATTGTCACTTTTTGAAGATAAATATCTATATGTTTAAAATTAGATGACCATAAAAAATTTCACAAGTTGCTAGTTGTGATACTTTAAGGAATAATAATAAATAATAAAAATTATTCAAATAGGTACAAAATCGGACGTATGTAAACTGCGGCAGCGGTTGGTGGGGTAGCTTAAGTAGTAATACCCAAAAAGCGGTGTACTTATTAGTAATAAATATTATTATGGTGGATCCGTGTATTGCCATGGTTGTCTTTGGCAAATTCGACTTTGCGCTACCCTGCGCTCCGGTCCCCTCCGCTCTGGGTGCTCTGAGCCGTTTTGCCAAAGACTAAACTAATTAAAAATATCCCCGAAGACCGAAAGAACTCGCCAAAGGTGGAACTCGGAAAAGGTGAAACTCGTTTATTTTTAGATTAAATTTAGGGTCAACCTTAAAAAATTTTTGGCGCAATTTACAGGTAGAATGAGAAAAACCCTTAAGCGCTGGCGCAATTTACGGTCGCCGACAAAATCAGCTTTACATTTTTTAAACAAATTTCTGTACTCGGAAATCAATCATCAGTCGTTCTGTTAAATATTAAAATTACAATATTACAACTGTAGTTAAGCTTTTAGTTTAAATTTAAAAATAAAACTTAGAAATTTACGATAAATGGGAGGCTTGCATATTATTCACAAGCAATATCACAATCAAATTAATCACAGCAAGGGGGTAAATATCTTGAAAATTTTTAGTACACTTGTTTAGAATACCTTTGGAAATATCTGGAATTCCATGAAAATTGTTGGAATTACAAATCCAGCGTACAATTTTTTTAAAAGATATCTACCCTCGATTTACAGTGTTCAGCTCTGACGAAAGACATCAGACTTCAAACCTTGTGCTGGTACACTGAGGTTTTAACTAAAAAAAATTATGAATTGACAGCACAACATCAGGTTGACAAAAACTAATATAACTAATTTCAATTCCAACAATTCCGATTGGGTAAATCAAAGACAAAATTTATGTACATCAGACAACCCCCACATTTAATTGATAACTAGGGCTTAAGTAAATTTTTCTCACCTAAGAATAGCTGGGAATTACTAAAATTTTTTCCCACTTTTTATTTAGTGGTCATTTCCTTTTTGCTTCTCCGTTTTAATTCCATTCAATTTCAGTAACTCCGACTAATTTCAAAGCTGACTAATAATGTAAATCAGACTATCGAAATTTTTTCTTTAATTTAGTCAAAACATGAAGATATTATTTATATAAAATAAAGGTCCCTGGCCATCTGCTTAAATTTTTGTAACTGATATTCCAAAAAATACCGTAATTGTAATTTATACGGTCCCATAAAAGTTGGTACACCGAAAAAAATATGTTGGTAGAAAACTGATAATACTTGCACCAAAGAACAAAATTCATTAGACGAAAAATTCAATAGTAGGTAATAATGAAAAGATTTGTTTTCATCAACATAAAGAACTATTCTCTCAGCATATGAAATGTGTTGCTTTGAGTAAACAATAAGATAATAATTATTGTATTAAATGTTTATTAAAAAGTAATACTAGTTTCGTTTTACCAATTATCTTCAATTAAATTAAAATTACGCCTACTTGATTAATTACACCATAAAATTATTTACAATAATTATAGAATTCTTGACAAGACTTGGGAACAATCTTCTAGTACAAACGGAGTTACAATGTCGTCATTGAATTTCAGTTAATATTAAGACATTTTTGGAATCGTATGCCCATTACTTTGAGTATTATTTTGATTGTTTATTGTCTGTTCGTTATTATTACCATTCTGGACATTGGGTTGCAGTAACCGACTTCTTCGTCGTGTATAATGTTGCCACAAAAGAATTTGTTGGTCGTCTATAAACTTTGTACATTGAGCATTCACGAGCTCCCTTCGAAAGTGTTCGTATTGTAATAAATCCAAGAAGTGTAAGCACATAGGATATTTCAAAAATTTAGCATAATCTGGTTCCTTCCAATATTGCAAGTATTTGAGATAATTTACAAAGGTACTGTCTTTAAAATATCCTCTTTGGGCTAGAACTAATGTACAAAGTTAAAATGTGAAAACACATAGTCACAAAATGCTTACAATTCAAATAATTAGGATTACCGAGGCACTGCACAAACTCCAGTTCGATTTGAAATCGTAGCTTTTGCTGTTCTTCAGTTTCCGTCGATCCTGCAACATAATTCCAACCTATTTTAAAAATTAAATAAACTATTTTAATTTATTTAATAATTTACCTTTTCCTGCCATAATATTGTTAACCTAATCACTCTTATCACTTAAATAACTGTCACTAAATAATTATCGTTTATCTAAACACCTATAGAGGGCGCTTCGGTAATTTTCTAGAAAAATTATCACAGTGGTACTAAACGTCCTGAAATTGTAATTAAATTTCAATTATTTTCTTTGAAAGATGTGATTAAACACCGATTAAGTTAATCTAAATAACTAAAAAAGTAATTGCACTTATTGAATTACATCAAAGTTGGTTTTATAAAGTTTAAAATTTCAGTCCCGCCAACTTTCAAATATGAGTCACGTTTGACGTGTCAACACAACACCTCCTAGATGGTGTTTATGTTGCAAATGTCAGGATCCTCTTATCGATTGTAGTTTTTAATAATTTTAAGTTCAAATTTCGTTTTACAACGTAGTGTGATAGTGCGTTTAATTTATTTCATTTCTTCGTGATGTCGGGACACGTTTACACAAATTCTGGTAAATTATTTAGTGATGATGATGATGTGGATGACGAAACCTTTCTGCGTAATTCGAGACATTCCTACAATTCGCCACCCACTTTTGAGGAACAAAAGCAAACCTTCGAGGAACGTAAGAAAATCATTGAAGAGAGAACTTTGCAAAGTAGCGATAGGAGTATCACTTTGTTGAGAGATTCGGAACAAGTTGGTATTGCAACTGCCGAAGAATTGATGAGACAAAGGGAACAATTGGAACGAACCGACAAAAGATTAGATGAAATTAATCAAACCTTGAGGTTTTCTCAGAAGCACATTAATGGTATTAAGTCGGTGTTTAGTAGTCTTAAGAGTTACATTTCGGGCAGGAACGATACGAGTAGCCCCAGTTTAAGTTCTGCATCAAGTAACGTGCAGGTAAGAGCGCGTGCCGTAATTTTAAAGGTTTTTTTTGGGTAAATTCGTTTTAAGTGGGTCACAACAACACTGTGACCTGTACTCAATTTATTTAGGTTATCTTACGAACATAAATGTAATAATTCTGTTTAGTAATTAATATACAATTAACTGTTTGCTAGTAAGTTTAAAAGTCCAATTAGTTTATTTTTAAATTTATGAATAACATTGATGGTGAGATATTTTCCCCTGACAATAATTGCTGAGTAAGCCATTGGTTAATGTCAATCAGTGGCGTGTATGCTATCCGATATTATTTATGTGCAAAAATAAACTGTCATGTATTTTGTATTACAGATGTGAAAATTTGTGTACACCTATTTCTAGTCACGGTTAATCCTTTGGATGTGTATTTGGCAGCTTTCTTTTATTTTTTTGAGTTTTTGTTTTTTTCGTAATTAATTAACCAATCAAATTTTTCAGTTGTTGCTGTTTTTAAATTTATTACTGTCTATTTGGTTATCTGATCTTGAGGTGAAAGATTTGTCGTTAATTTTTTCTTCTTTAATTTTTCTTCTCTGAATGAGATTTTCAATATTTAAAAAAATTCAAACAAAAACTTGACAATTTAAAATACTATGTTATTAGTATATTGTAAATATCTTTACAGCCTGCAGCAAGCGCCTCGATACAGGAAACTGTAGAAAGTTATGATCGTTACGACAACCATCCCGTTACGAGATTAAGAAACTCAGAAGGAAATACTCAAGCTCAAACTTCCGGTAGTAAAAATTTCAGTGCCAAATTGGACGCAAATTTACAAGAAATGCACAGTTCAATTTCGAGATTGAAAGGACTGGCTACCGATATGACCCAAGAAATTGATTCTCAAAATGACCTTATTGGCAATATTATCGATAAAACTGAAAAGGCTGATATAGATGTAACAAAACAGAATAAAGAAATGAACCGGTTATTAAAAAAATAATACGAGTTTTTGCTAGGTGTATATTTGTATTTAGTTAAATCAATTTATATATTCTAATTGTACAAAAAAATTATAGTATGTGGTTATCAAAATATAATAATTGTTTATAAGTATGTATTCTTGTAATATTATAAACGATGTTTATTGCACCTACAATTGTTATTTTTTTATTTTCAATATAGAATAATACAAATTATATTTTTTTTACTAAAAAAATCCTTCCGGGTAATTTGGCAGGTAAAAGCAGTTAGTGGCTATACAGTTTTTCGCAAAATAGGTGACTGCACTTTTCGTCGTCTCATATTTTCATAACTCAAAAACTAAGAAGTATTTGGCCTCTAGAATTATCAAAAAGTTACCGATATGCTGGCTGTAATGAACCATTGTCAGTAGCTTCCTTGATATATGAATTTGTGAATGTGCAGCAAAATGGTAATATTTTTTTGGACGATAATTAGTTCCTCTTGAATAATTTAAAATTAACCACAGTTGAGTAATCGAAGAAGAAAGTATTAGTTTTTATATCTGATCTGATCGATTAATCTGCATGTTAATAACTGCATTAATCTGTTCAGCTTCAATATCCATATCATTAATGGCGAAAAGTGTGTTCTCTATTGAATTCAGCTGTAGCGCCGTTGATTTTAAAACAAAAGAGTAAAGGTAAGTAAGGTCCCAGACGTTTCTGCAAAATTTTCTGATAAAAAAACGCAATTTAATCCCCTTGAAACAATATACTATTTAAAAAATTTTGTTTTATATTTTTATGGAGAGACTTTTAACCCGTCATTGGCAGCGTTAAAATCTTAAAAGTTTAAAAAATTAATTCGTTGTTGCATTATTTAAATTCGCACGCGCACTTTAAATTTTTGAAATTAAGTAGTGCACAATAGAAATTGAATACCTGAGTACGGTTATTGAAAAAAAATCGTTGTTTATTTAGCCTACTTCAAATTATCGTAAAAGTGCATATAACAGTCACAATAACAGTACAATACTATTTAATATTCTTTTTATATTCTCTTCACTACGTTCGATCACGTTAAACCAGTTATGTGGGTACAATTTAATAAATATGTTTTTTAAATCCAAACCGTAATCTTCTCTCGTGCTAAACTGTTTAAAAATTACTGTACTCGCGTAAGTACCTGCTACTTTTTTTACTATTACTAAAAGTAATTATATCGTGTCTCTTTCTAGATTATAATGGGTTTTTATCACCGAGTTATCTTGATGACTGTTGTCTTAATTGCGTTCGTTAGTGTTTGTTTGGCGAAGAAAAAGAGTAAAAAGTTCAATAAGGCGTTAATACTAAGAGAAAAAGAAACGAATGCAGTGGATTTTATAAGGTTTGTGGAACCCGCAAACTAATTTTTGATATTTATTTTATTTGTTTAGATTGGTAGTCATGCGATTGATATACGGGGTTGCAACTCGAGTCGGATTAGGAGAAAATATAGCGGACGCTTTAAACGGCGCCTTTGTACCCCCGGGTGTCGATGATTACGATTACTCCGACTTCGGTTTAGATGATCGCGAGGATGATTTCGATTATTAATTTAAAAAATAATTAATTCAATTTTTTGTTCGAAAAACTATCCTGCACACTCTTAAAGGTAGAAACACATATATTTTATAATTAACCAAGTGCTGGAGGATCAAAGACGAAAATTTCATCCTCTTTCTTTCGTTTTTAACTGATTTTTTAAATTAATGTTAAATTAATATAAAATAGTGAAATGATAAAATGCCATAAATGAAATAGAAAATTTAGTTATGTTAGAATCGATCTATGAAGCTATTGGCCAAAACAGTATAATTTATTAAATTAATATTATTATAATTTATTTGTAAATAAATTAATATTAAATAATTTGTTTCATTTTTAAAATTTATTTTTCGTCTTCTCTTTCTTTCGTAATGTCACATGAACACTCAAACTGAATTATAAGCTTGTATTAATTAGCATATAGTACGGTATTTACGTATAAACAATTTTATTTAAAGGATAAACCCACATTAATCCTCCGGAACTAACAAATTTAAGTAAATTTTACGCGAAAGCTAATAATGTGGATCTTAGAAATGCAATTAAAAGTAATATCCTTTAGTTTAAATGGAAAGAATAGAAAAGGGCTTGTCAAACTACCCAAAGATATGATAGAGGATGGCCGCTCGGAAAAATCCTTTGGACTTACTCTGTTTTCGTCTTGCTAGAAGCAAGTTCGAACTTGAAAATCAAGGATACGAAAAGGCAGGGAATTTCTAAGCCAACGCGCTTGGTGAAAAGATCTCCGAAGGCCATCCCAACTCAAAAATCATTGATCATAGTAATGCGAATCTCGTTAATCCACTTGTCCGCACCCGTGTGAGACCAGTGGCGTAGCCAGGAATTTAGTTCGGGGGGGCCCACGAGCAAAGCGAGTCTCGTAATAGCGTCGCAGACGAAATTTTTTTTAAATTTTCAAGGTCAAACGCTTTATAGAAAGTTAGAAAATTACAATACAAAAATAATTTCGGGGGGGGGGTCCCCTCCCCTGAATACGCCGCTGTGTGAGACAGATAGCGAATATGATCCGATTTCCTTTCTACGCAGCCTGATTGGTATAAGAGTAAAAGCAGGCGATATCAAAACCATGCTTATAAAGCTCAGATAACGAGGACAAATAAAATGAAAATTTAGACTGGAGAATACAGGAGATCTCTAGACGCGTTGTGCGTACTGAAAGATTTTTTGCATACTTTTCTTATATACACTAATACAGAATTACTCTGTTACCAGCAAAGAATTTTTTTGTAGGGCCTGAATAAAACATTATAACTAAAATGGATGTGCTAAAGGACGGCGAGTAGTATCGTAGGGCGGGCAATGACATTTGACAACTTTTTCATTGTTAAAAATGTTTTATTACTTAAAAGCTGAAAAATACTAAACGTTTACAAGTTTTCTTTCCAGGGTTGCCATTTTGGTGTTTTTTCAGTAATTTTGATCTTTTTACTTCAGACCATGGACTTAGAAGTCTATGTTTAGACTTAGACTCCTTCTAAGTCCATGCTTCAGACTAACAAGAAGAGGATCTGTACACTGTGGGTCAAAGATTTTAAAACCCTTTTGTGGTGGAAAAGTACTTCGTAATAACAAACTCTAGGCCAAGTGGCAGCGCGCAACTTTCAAAAAAACACAAAGTTTAAAATTAAAATTTTTTTTATTCATATACCTACCTGCTCGGTTGCATTAATTTCCAAGTAACCGTGATAGTTCCGAGGTAAGCTGTCTGTCTGTCCACGTTCAATTTCTCACAGAAAAATTTCTTTTAATTAAAAAAATTTTATTTTTAATTTTATATTTTGCTTTTTTTTAGAGTTGCGCGCTGCCGCTTGGCCTCGAGTTTGTTATTACTAAGTAACAAACGTGCTAAGCTAAAAGGTCGTATTTTAAAATAAATTAGTGGAATTCCATTGTCTCATAATATAATTAATAAAATATATATAGTGAATATTTAAAAAAGATCCCTTATTGTGTAGTTCGTCTATAAAGAGTTTCCTAAAATACCAGCACTTTTTTGAGCGGTTACAGTGACTTTCCCCCTTAATAATTCCAAAAGTTTTCCAATTCTGTACCGATTACCATACTAAATACTGAGCAAAATGCTTTAATTGCACTGACGCGCACAAATGGATTAACGAAATATACGTCTAAGTGATGTAGGTTTTTCTAAAGGAGTTTCTTTTATTAAATACATCCTTTTAAGAACAACGGTGGAAGGATGAGAAACAACCATACGTTCCTTACAAGACACAAGAGTTTTACCTACCCTATTGATTATTATACAATCTACTAGATTGTCTAAGCTAGGCTGTGCGGCTTGAAGGCCGCACTGAATCGTCACTTTTCCAATTCTTGTAGAACATTAACAGGAATAGCAAAGAAATCCATTAATTTTGGTATTGTGGAGAAGACTTTTAACTCGTCCTCGAATATAACCAAAAGTTAGTCAAGGTCCCAGAAGGAAATCATCAAGTTAACACAGTAACACTGCAAACGACAATCCACATTAGTGGACTGGTGAAAATGGCTGGAAAGGATCTGTATATAGTATATCAAATATTCTAGTGGAAATGTCACCCACTGAAAAAATGTTCCAACTTAAAATTGATCTATACAAACAAATAATGCAACCCAAGGGGTAAATATCCCGAAAATGTTGGTTACACTTGTTTGGAATTAGGAATTTCTTGGAAATCCCTGAAATTCTTTGGAAATCATTGCAATTCTTTCGATTGCACATTGATTTGAACTCATTGTAATTCCTTGGAAATCTTTGGAATTCCGAGTCTTGTGTGTACAGAAATTTTACTGGATATTTACCTCTTGATGCAACCTCCTTTAAAGTATGTAAAGGGTTGCAACGCTTCTCGTTGTTCCACCATTGTCCATAAATCAAAGAAATTCATTACAAAAAATATAATAAAATGGGAATATAGTCAAACTACCAAACGACTGATGTTTCTAGATCGGCACTATTGCTTCTTTGCTTTTTTCCTCCTCTTGGTTCTCTCTTGGTAATTCCTTTGAAAAACGTTTTCAATCTTTGAAATCTTGGAAAGTATTTTCCAAGAATTCTGTGGAATTTCTTGGAAACATCTGGAATTCTTTAGAATTGCACTTGTTAATCTTTGGAGACTTCTGAAATTCTTTGGAAATCTCTGGAATGTTTAAAAAATTCCTGGAATGAGTTGCGTCAACTGAAAACATTTTAAAATTTATTTTGTAGTAGGTAATATCAAAAAATAAACATATTGTGTAATTCTGAAAATATAATTTATTTTACTGTAACAGACACAATTCTGATATCATCGTAAGGCTTATCAGTCTTGGCATTTGTACGAACATTTGAAATATTTTGTACAACCTCCATACCACGCACAACGCGACCAAATATAGTGTGTTTATTATCAAGCCAAGTGGTGGGCGCTAAAGTTACAAAAAATTGACTACCATTTGTATTTGGCCCTGCATTAGCCATACTAACGGTATAAGGGCGATCGTGCCTCAAATGCGGTCTAAATTCGTCTTCAAATTCTCCGCCCCATATACTTTCCCCACCGGTACCGTTACCAGTAGGATCACCAGTTTGAATCATAAAACCTTTAATAACGCGATGAAAAATGTGACCGTTGTAGTACCCATTTTTGCTGTGCACACAAAAGTTTTCTACCGCTTTTGGAGTATCTTTAGCAAACAGTTTCAAATGAATGTCGCCAAAAATAGTATGTATGATAGCGTTTTCGTAAATACGTTGCACGGTTGCGTTTTCTGTCGCCGACATCGCTTCCTCTTTAGATGGCTTTTCGTTAAATACATCCCTGTCTTGTTGTTCACCCACCGTAGATTCAGGATCGTCTGGTTCACGCCGACTGAATAAGAAAAAGCGTGATTTTTTGTATGCAGTACAAATTAAAGTGGGATCAGGTTGAATCGATTCCATGGTTGGATTTTCAGAACCTTCCAATTCGTAAGTTACTGCAGCTCTGTTCCTTCGTGCCGAACCTAATGAAGCAAAAGTTAACAAAAAACTAAAAATCAGAAAATTACTGAGCAGTGGCAGAACCTAAATTTTTTTGACATTTTAACGAAAAGAGGTTTCAGCCAGTGTTGATTAAAAAATCTTACTAACCTTGATATAAAGCTATGTGTAGAAAGCGTATATTTTCATTCTTTCCAATAATCTTTATGCACTCGTTCGTGTATAAATTTATCAATTTGACTCCCAACAAAGTTGAATACAAAATAAAATTTCCACTGTTATCATATTGTATGTTTGCCAGGGTACTGAATTCTGATTTTTCTAAATCTCTTTCAACCGCCATTCGTCGACCAAACTCCATATTAGGTAATTGCTGAGTGCCGTGCTGTAATTCAATAAAACGAGGTAAGGTTTCATCGATGGTGTGAACCTAAAAATCAAACAATCAAATTTAGTAACAACATAAAATAAAGAGTAAGAGCCACTTACAATTTTTCCAGTAAGGAAGTTAAAAATTCTAATTTTTCTGTCATTTGCCAACGTAGCAAACTTAGAACCATCAGGAGAAATGGCAAGATCGTAAACTGTCGCTTTTAATTTGGCAAACTCATATAAATCTGTGTCAAGTTTTGATTCAAACGAAACATTTGTGGGAAATTTGAAATCAGACTGTATGCCAGACCAATATTCTAGAAATTAAATTTTATGTATTCAAGAAGAGACTTAATTATATTAATTTACCTATCATTCCAATTTTATCCACCGAAACAGTAACTTTAAACTTGGGGTTGTATTTAATTAAGGTCACAGGTTTGGAATGCATTTTTTCCAATACGTGTAAGGGTTGCGATCCAGCTTGTCCATCATAAATATAAATTTTTTGTGAATCCATATCAGCGACAGCTAAAATACTTAAAGGATCTCCTGCACTGTGAATCCATTCTACAATGCTTGGCGTGTAATCATTCCTAATCATGGTAATATTGTCAAAATATAACACATCGAAGATTTTTAACATTTTGTCTGTAGAAGCTGTACACAAAAGTGTACCCATTACATTACAAGCAATGTGAGTTATCGGACCTAAAACAAATAATTATTAATGTATTATACAAAAATGAAGGCTCTATTCACCTAAGTGAGGACGGAAGTTTTTAACGAATTCGATGCCCTTTTCAACTTTCTTCCAAAATTTAATTCGACCATCGCAACTAGCAGTAATTATAAAATCACTGCTGGTCACAATACAATGAGTAATTACATCCCGATGCATGTAACTTCTTTCGTATGATTCAGTATTGGGCAATTTTTCCAGATAGAGGTTTTCGTAAGGAAGTACCTTGCGTACTTTTGGTGGATTTGATGGACCTGGAGCAGAAGGACCTATTGATTTGGAATCTGAATCACTGTCCTCCTCTTTCTCCAATGCTCGTTTTGTTCCTGATTCGTTTTCTTCACTCATTTTACCAGTATAAAAACTACGATACGACTTTTTAAAAAAGTAAGGTTAAAATTGAAACTGTTTACAAATTATGATGCCATACAGGGTGGATGCAATTTCAGCATTTATATTTTTACGTCTCAAATTTGAAGCTAATTTCACGGAATGCGATGACTTCTTACTTCATGTGTGATTAAAAAAAAATAATATTTTATGTCGACCTTGTGGTAATAATAAATTGTTATAAATCTCGAAATACGTCATGTAAATTACTGGCAATAACCTAGAAATTCTGACGTTTACATAAAAAAACTTAAACAAAGAATACTGCCATCTGGCGCTTCTACGCACCTGTGAATTTATTGACGCTTTTAATCGTTACCATAACCTAACTTTAGTGTTTCTTTTTGAAAATGATGTAAAATTTGTGTTGTGATTGTTGTGTTCAGAAATAAATGCGACCACCAGAAATGGGCAAACATAAGAAACATAAATCTGATCGTCGCGAACGTTACGAAAATCCTACTGATGCCGGCAGATCGGGCGGGTCTGGAATAAAGTTAATTTTGAAGGTGGGCAATCAGGGTACACCAGAACACAACACTGATTGGCACTATTCAAGTAACGGTGCAATTAACCAAAGTGCTACGTACAGCGTTGCGGGTGATGACGTGGTTCATCCATCATCATTAATTGCTGACAATTATGGTTATTCGGTTCATAGGTCTCACCATAAAAAAAGTAAAAAGAAGAAGAAAAAGAAGGATAAAAGTAAGGATAGGGATAAGGATCGGAAGCATAGGAAGGAAAAGAAACGTAGGAAGCTTGAGGCGGGCCGGGAAGATGACGAAGCTTCAATGGATACCGGCAGTTTGCAAGGATCAAGTTCAATTGCGTTAAATGTTGGAAGTCCTTCGGGGCGCGAGTTACGTCAATGTGTGTTGAGGCAACGTCAAGAACGTACTCCTTTGCAAAGGGCTTTGGAAAATGTGTTGAAAAAGTTTGAACAGCGTGATCCGAATCAATTCTTCGCTTGGCCCGTCACCGATAATATTGCACCGGGTTACTCTGCCATAATTACTCATCCGATGGATTTTTGTACTATGCGACAAAAAATTGACGATAATCAGTATAATAATTTGCAAGATTTTATAACTGATTTTAAATTGGTGTGCACGAATGCGATGCAATATAATCATATTGATACGATTTATTACAAAACTAGTAAGAAACTTTTGCAAGCCGGTTTGAAATTGGTGCAGCCAGATAAAATTGGCTGGTTGTTGGTTCTAACCCCAGACGTGACCAGTCGTGATTTAGGTTTTGAAATTTCTCCTGAACTGAGGCAGGAACATCGACCTACATCTTCTACAGGCGACATAGATGATCAGGACGATACGGACAGTGGTAGATTGAGTGCTGACGTTTCTAAAAAACGCATGCCCATTTCGAAATTTGAAGCCATACCAGATGATCTCTCACCGGAAGAAATTTTGGCAAGTGTACAACAATCTTCAAGAGAAGCTAAAATTCAACTTGCGCTAAAGCGTGGTGGACCAGGTTTGGGTTATTTGAAACAGCGCAAAGACGGAAGTACTCATCTCAACATTATCGTGGGAGGCGATGGTGTTATACCGGGAACTAAAAAGAGGCCAGTCCTGCTTGGTGCCCTAACAGGAAAATTATCGGAAGGAACTAGTCAGCTGCAGGTGAGAAATTTTTAGCTACTTTTGAAAATTTTGCATTTTTCTAAACGGCGTTAATGCGATCTGGTTTCAAGTATCTGAGTACTATTTTTAGAAAAATTTGTTATTCAAATAAAAACAGTTATTTAAATATTATTGTAAAAAAAATCATCGCAATATTTTTATCCAAGATTTTGCGCCAGTAATTTATTGGAATATTAAAATTTAGTTTATTGAACTTAGCTATTGAAAGGAAGTCACCACTTGTAAAACTTGCAATTTAGCTTACTACACTCTAAATTCTTAATATCTATAATAAGCACATTGTTTCATGTAAATAATATTATATTCCAGTTATAATTTATAAATATAATAGTTATATTTGAAATTTTATCAATTTTAAAAGGCCTTTGCGAATAGCAGACTTAACTCGAACAAAGACAGGCTTTAACAACCTTTAAGTCCGCTCAAATCTTATTTGGAGCGAGCGATTCTGCGTAAGCCCTATTTTGTGTAGGAGTTTTCCATAAATTTTCATGTTACGGAAGTGACGAAGTAATTGCAGTTTTCAAAATTTTCATACTTACAGTAGGTAGATAAAGGTCAGGGGTCAAATATCAGTTATCTTGGAATAATAGGGACAAACTAGACAAAATTGAGCTGGAAAGTTTCTAAGCATTTTACAACTTTCTAATGAGGCAATTACCCCTTCCCCTCACGACTTATCAAAAAAGAGGCCGTCCATTAATTACGTAAAGACGATTTTTTAAAATTTTGACCCCCCCCCCTTCATAAGGGCACGTAAGATTGTGGCAACCTCCCCCCCCCCCAAATCTTACGTAAGGATTATTTAAAAAAATTGCCTTGACCCCCCTCCCCATATATTTATAAAATATAAATAACTAGCTGGAAAGCCCGTCCACGGACGGGCCTCTAGAACCGATTGGTTGGAAACTCGATTGATGTGCAACTCGTCCCAGGGGGAGTACCGTCGTCGGTACTTTAATATATTTTTTGGTTGGTAAAAAATGACACGCCGGAGCAGCAGCGAGCTGGCATTTTATGTATTAAGATAAAATATTATATTAGGTATTAATACAAAAATGTAAGTTAAATTTTATTTATATAATACCTACATATTTAAAAATTAATAAATATAATTATTTACATATAAAGGTTAATACAAAAATTTGAAAAAAAATTAAAGGACTACAACTTCACTAGTTGTAGTCCATGTGGGAGCTAGCCATTCCGATTCCGATATGGATTGTACATGTGGAAAACAGAGACCATCACTAACGTCAGTGACAAGATTTTCCATATTTTCAGCCACTATTTCTACATCAGCTTCGTTTATCCATTCAACGTCTTCTACTCCCGTTTTTTTTTTGAATTTTGGGTATTTTTAAATTTTGAATATTTTAAAATTTAATTTAATTTAAGAAAATGGTTTAAAAACCTTACGTAAGGACTGCGTCGGACCCCCCCACACATAAGGGTCCGTAAGGTTTCTTAACCCCCCCCCCCCCTAAACTCTTACGTAATTAATGGACAGCCCCAAACCAGAAAATATACTAAATTTTGCTAAAATTTTAAAATATACCTAAATTCTTATCAAAAAATATCTAGACCCCCAAGCCCGCAGCCTTAAATAACCCGAATTATTTAAATTTTTTATGTAAACATTTAAATAATTAAAATGTTTTTTTTTGTGTATTTATGCCAGTCAGTAACCTAGACAAAAATGTTTTTCTCCAACCGTATTAAAAGCAGTACATTTTTAGTAGCATTACCTCAACTAAAAGTTGACGTTTTCGTTATTAATATAAAAATGCGAAAATTGCTAAGCAACACTTTTTTTTACGTGCACTAAAAAAACTTTTTTGTGCATGACTTAAAAGTGATTTTATTTTTTACTATTTTTGTGCGCGATCGATCTAAATTTTTGCATATGCCTTCCTACCGATAATTCACGGGGGTGTGTCTGTGACGAGGGGGGAGAATTTTTTGCTCAGTTTTTTGATATCTAGCGCCGTTCTCGAGTTATTGCTAATTCAAACAATATAGAAAAAGCACTCTTCGAAATTATACAATTTTTAAATGTCAAAGTGACTTTTCTAATATTACATCAAATAATGTTTTAAAATTAAGTATTTATATTTTAAATTTTATTTAATTTTTGGTTGGAGAAAAAGTAATATGTCTCATTTGGATTAAAAGTGTCTTTGTTTGACGTGCAATTATTGCATTCGCTCGGCTCCGCTAGCGCTCCGCCTTGCAAATGCAAAAATTGCTTGTCAAACAAAGTTTCACTTTTAATCCGAATAAGACAATGTACTATTAACTGCATAGCTACAGCTTTATTTTCAAATATCCTTACTTTTTAGCGAAAATATAAAATTTATATAAACAACATCTATTATCACAATAAAATTATTTTTTTTTTTATTAACAGGGCTTCAGAGAAGACCGCCGCAACGTGGCAAAACCTGTGAAACCCCTTTATTATGGCGCTTTTGGCTCGTATGCACCAAGTTACGATTCCGCTTTTGCTAATTTAAGCAAAGAGGAAAGCGATCTGGTATATCAGACTTACGGTTCCGATACTTCTGTACAATATGCAGAAAGCATATTAGATTTTGCTAAAGATTGCGATTATACCCTTCTGATGGTAGATAGTTTGTTGGATTTGCTGACTGGCGGTGATCACAGTAAAACTAAAAAAGTTTTGGAAGAGAAGAAAATGTTACGTGAAGAGGAGGACGCCATTAAAACTGTGTTAGAGATTAAACCTGCCGAACAACCAGTTCATATTGATGTAGATAATTTACGTGGTCTTACGGAACAAGGTATTAATATGGACTTTTTGGAAGATATGGAAGAGGATATACGAGCCCTAGAAGATTATCAAGAACTTCAGCAGCGTCTCGATTCCAATTCACAATTATTGGATAAGTTGCAGCATACACAACAAATGAGACTTTCAGCATCATTACCCACTCAATTAAATGGTATACAACCACCATCAGAAGAAGAAATTGCGTTAGCCGATAGTGTGACTGGTAATTTAACAGATATTGTTAAGCGAATCAATCCAGGAGACGTGGCGCCCATTCAAGGTATTCACAAAGCATTAGGGGTTAATTTACCTTCCGAGATGGAAGTGGGAACTGCAGATGTGCCTGATTTAGAGAGCGAGTTAAGGCAGTTTTTAGAAAGTGAACCTTCCTTAGCACAATCTCCCTTACGAGATGATAAAACTATCGAAGAAATATTAATGGAATAAATGTAGATGTAATCGATCATATTATATTTTAATTATTTTAATTTTAAGATGTAACAAATAAAATAATTGTAAGCTACTAATTATATTTACCAAGTTAAATAAATCTCAAGTTTAACAAGATTTCAACTTTCTCTCTTCAACTTATGAAATACAAAAAAGGTTTAATTTTTTCTCTTGCCCTGTATAATGGATGCTTTTCATTTTATCTAATTTGTTATCTGATCTCAATAAATTCAAGTTTGCCATATTTATGAGACAATAAAGTATGCATGTAATTTATTTATTTAGTAAGATAAGACGCCTATAAGAAATCAATTTGTAAATGTTTCATCTTATCAATTAAACAAATTATGGCATACACCTACTGATTACTGAGGCCAAAGTTCCCAGCTGCTGCCTCATCAAGCTCAGTCCTTTAATAGCATTTAAGCTGGTTAGATGTAGTTAACTTTGTTTCACTTTAAAAATGGCATTGGATAATTTTCTAAATAAAGAATATGAATTGACTTCAAGTGATCATTTCGATGATTACATGAAAGCTTTAGGTGAGTATAATTTACTAAAATTAAAATGAACCGAACTGGAAGTTTTATTTTCTGCAGATGTGCATGGAGTTTTACGTAAAGTGGCTTCCAAGTTGCATCCTGTTATGATGCTTACCAAGACTGGAAAAGTTTTCACAATAACGACGACTCTAAAATTCAAAAAGTATGTTATCGAATTTGAACTGGGAAAGGAATTTGATCAAGAAACTCCGGATGGAAGAGAGGTTAAATCCATTATAACGGTTAAAGATTCAACTTTGCACGAAGTCCAAAAAGATGAAAATGGAAAAGTGACTGTTATAGATAGAATTTTTTCGGACGAAGAAGTTAAAATGGTATGGCTTTTTAAAATTATTAATAATAAACATAATATTATATATTAAAAACTATACTAAGAAATTGCTATAAATTTTGTAAAACGCAAATTTAATTCATTTTGGAGTCCAGTGAACCTTAAATTAACATTTGATGGAATTTACGAACGTAATTTTTCATTATATTAGAAAAAAAAAGAATTTTTGGAAATTTACTTTTAATCATTTCCTTCCAATACGAGCAATCAATTATATTTCAATGACCAATAGGAGCAGTTTGATTTTAACAGCTATGACTTAATACGTTGTTAAGAAAAAAATCAAATAAAAGATTAAAATTGCGATTCAAATGGTGATATTAAAATTAAAATGAGTTATAACAGTTTAAAAATAGTGTTTAGTATACCTTTGATATTACCAAGTTATTATTTTGTATTGGTTTCTAAATTTTTCTCAAACGCTAAAATGTTTTTGTATTAACAATTTACAAAAGCCTTCGACTTGCGATCTTCGGTTTTTAACGTGAAAAATTAAGACTAAGCTTTTCGAAGCAAAATTTTGAAGGAAACAGTGGTTACATTTAATTTAACTTGCAAAATTTATAGCTCTCAGAATATATTATGTAAATGTATGGGGGCGTTGTTAAGATTTTCTTTCATTGTAGATATTAAAAATCGATGATGTAGTTGCTACAAGATATTATCGAGCCAAGAAATCCACACATCATTAAGTTGTCGCCGAAGAAATTCTATTTAAATTTTCAATTTAATTTTTAATTGAAAAAAGAAGTAAGCAATATCCGAATATTAAAAATGTAACATAAAATATAACTTTTTATACAGTTACTTTGTATAAATTAAAATTTGAATATTGAAGAAATCATGGCTTTCGAGTTATGTATTTAAATTAAAAAAAAATTTGAAAAATTTGAAATTTGATTTACTTACCTATTTTTTTAAACCTTTAGTAGTCGGCGGGAAGACGCACCTCACACCAACAAAAAAGTTAAAAATAAAATAAGTGCGAAATTTTACCACCATATTTAAGTAAAATTAAATTGACGCCACTTTTCGGGCAGTAAATTAAACAGGCCCCAACTTGCCAACTTAGGTCTATCAATTTCACAGAAAAACCGAACTCAGCAGTGTTACCAATAATGTGCAAACTATAATTTCTCAAAATGTGAGGACTTGTTGAGTAATTCAGAGTCAAAAATAATGGGAAAAATAAAAAACAGTCTATTCGCGTGCATCGGACTTACGAATAAATTTATTTTATATATTTATAAAATTTGAATATAAATGAAAGTTGACGAATTTTGGTAACATTGGCAAAGAATATTCTACTGAAATATTGGCAATACTGGAACTCAGTTACTTGTGTAGGAGGCCCCGTTTGTTTCTGCTGTCCCTGGAAAATTTCCTACTGATGGCCTTTCATACGCAAATATTTTCCGCATTTTAAAATAAGTTCTTACGATGAAGGGCATAACTTGTAAATACAATGAATTTAATTGAATAAATTTGTGTTTTCATAATTCTTAAATTACGAATTATCTAGCTAGATTAAAGCCATTGTTTTTAAGTACCAACAGTTGGTACTTAAAGGTACAGGGCGGCAGATTTTTTTTCACATGTGAAATTTTGGATATTTTTATTAAATGTCATTTATTAATAAATTTTTTTTTATATATTTTATAAAACTTGAATAAAAATTAAACTTGTGAAATTTTAGTAATATTGACGAAGAATATTCTACTGAAATATTGGTAAGGGAGCGTTCATAAACCACGTAGTTTGATTTTGACCTCTTTAGAGGTAGCTTAACGTAGCTTTTATCATGATACCCCTACACCCCCCCCCCTTAGACGAAACGTAGTTTTTTTTTCCTACAAAGTCCGGAAGACAGTTTGTGCTTTCTGTTAACAAAACTATTAAAAAATTATTTGGCATAAAAAATTAATACTTAAATAAAAAATTAATAATTAATAATAATAATAATAAATTAAACCGGGGATCTGTCAGGGAATCGCCACCAAGAATTGAGCCTCGACACCTACACTATAGGAAAGAGGACAATTTTCTGTGTATAATAAAAAAAGAAAAAATGCGGATTATCCATTAGTTTTCGAGAAAACGGCTTTTGAAAATCAAAATTTTACATGCATTTTAGATAGGGAAATTCATTAACATAAAAGTTCTATTGACGGTGCGTGCGTTCTGATATAGTCTTAGTGTTGGCAGGCAGACGCGATTGTGACATAGCCGGGTGTACATTGGGTGTATTACGCAACATTATGCAATAATTTAAAAAATAAACGCAGAACTCGTTTTTAGGTTAGAATCTCGATTGCCTTGGTTGCGTTCGTCAAAACCGACGCTCCGCTACCCTCCGCTCCGCTACCCTCCGCTCCGGTCCTCTCCGCTCCGGGCGCTACGCGCCGTTTTGACGAACGCTGACTAGTTAAAAACATCCCTCTAGGTCGCACAACCTCGCCAAAGGTGCAACTCGAAATGGGTGAAACTCGTTAGCAACGCTCGATGTGCACCCGACCGGGTCACAATCGCGTCTGACTGCCAACACTAAGACTATATCAGAACGCACGCACCGTCAATAGAACTCGGGAGCGGATCAATTCCCTATGTAAAATGCATGTAAAATTTTGATTTTCAAATGCCGTTTTCTCGAAAACTACTGGATAATCCGCATCGAAGTGCGGTCTCAAAATGCTCAGAAAATTGTCCTCTTTCTAATTGAAAAAAAAAATCAAAGCCCAACGAGTGGTGGCGATTCCCTGACAGTAACCTAAGACCGATATTTGTATTAGTTTATATTTTTTTATAGTTATAATTTTAAATATTCATTTTATGTTGTCAGTTATTCTGCAAATTGCTATCATTGTGCCGAAATAAAATAAATGAAGAAAACTACGTAGCTTGACTCTAACTTCCCTCTACCCTCATGTAGTTTTGCGTAGCTTTCTACCTAACCCCTCCCCTCCCTTGACCAAACCACGTAGTTTATGAACGCTCCCTAATACTGGAACTCAGTTTCTTGTGTAGGAGGCTCCATTTGCTTCTGCTGTCTCTGGCAAATTTAAAAGAAGTCCTTACGATGAAGGACATATCTTTTAAATACAATGAATTTAATTTAAATATTTAATTGAATTAATTTGTGTTTTCATGATTATTTAATTACGAAGTAGCTAAGTAGTTTAAAGTCATTTTTTTAAAGTATTACCAACTGATAAAATTTTCTATATAAATGGAATCGTAAATGAAGTTAATTGTACTCGCTTCGGCGGTACATCTACTAAAATTGGAACGATACAGAGAAGATTAGCATGGTCCCTGCGCAAGGATGACACGCATATTCGTGAAGCGTTCACCATTTTTCCACGTTCCAGGGTAAAAGCTTGGAGTAGCAAATTGTGCTCGCTTTTGTTCCTGGTGCCTAACCAGCAGCGTGGCGCGTCCCCGGGTTGCGGATAGGGGAACGACCAAATACATTATTTTGGTTAGCTGTGAATAAATTAATAAGCAGCCGCGGACAAGGATAAGCAGATTCAACAACAAATCTGCTTGAAGATTAGCCGTCAATTGCCTTTGAGCTTTCATTAATAACATCAATCAAACCCAAGTTATAATCTCAGAAAAAAAATTTAAAAAACATCTTTCCTTTCTTCAGGTCCTTCTAAACAACTTAAATAATGATTAAATAACTAAAACATCACGACTGTTGTCAACTTAAACTCATCATCTTATTCATCATCGTATAATTTTTTAAATTAAAAACAAAACTAGATACAACTAAATTCTACTGCTTACTAAATTACTGAATGCTTGCTAAATTCTCCAAAGTCCCTATTTTTGATAGTTTTGGAACTAGCACTAACATCTTTCAAATCTTCGTAACGGGTTTCCACTTTTTTTTTTCATTTTGGTACTTATTGTATATTTTCCCACGACCATTGCCATATAGGCTCTACAAAAATGGTTATAAAAAGCATATAGTAGGGTGGGCCATCATGAAACGTGGGCCATGGTTAGACATGTTGTTTCGTTTGATTCCTATATGTAAAAAATGTAAATGTAAAAAAGAAGAGGAAACCCGTTACAGAGATACTGAAAGATGTTTATGCTAGTTACAAAGATGACTCCGCTCCAGTGATGACAATATATTTTTTCTAATTATGTTTCAAAAAGAACCAACAACGTATTTTTTAGAATTTCATTTTATACTATAAAATTTTTGTATTTTACGGTTGGTAGGTAGCCCATTATAGATAGTAGGTTATTTTATACTATAAAATTTTTTGTTTTTTTCGGTTGGTAGCCTATTATAGATAGTAGGTATATATATATATAGATAAGTAGCTAGGTAGAAAGGTCATAGATAGGATCAGTTACAACGGGAACAGGTAAGTGACCAGGTTTTTTTTAAATTAAAGTTTAGGTGGTTAGTTTAGGTAGATTCACGTATTCTACTAATCACCCTCTCAATATGAATACGTATAGCAGAAATGTTTCTACTTTCTCGAACTTCTCGATCAGATAACTGTAGTTTCTCCGATACACTTGCAGGCCTTATTAATTTTACATTCTTGCTCGATAAAACACTACTTAAATGTTTGAAACCTCTATCAGCTAAGACTGACGTTTGTTGAGGTAATTTCTCTAAATATCCACAATTTTCTACAATAACGAGGTCACTTGCTCTACCTCCAAAACCTACCGATACAAAATTAACAAATCCGTAAGGTGTTGAAGATATTAAATATTTTATCGTGTTGGAATTTTTGTAACTGGACCATGTCATTGCCTGATGAATTGCATTGGAAGGTTTCTCTATACTTATTTCAAAACAATCAATGATGGAGACAACATTGTTATATCTCAGCCTAAAAGATATTGGCATAAACTTTAAAATTGTTTGTCTATCTGGCCAATAAATAAAGTGTCTCATTACATCTTCTAAATGGTAAACAGATTCATTAAAAATTTTGCATATAAATGAAGTCGATATTCCAAAATCTAAACCTAATCGAAGATAAGAATCGTTAAGTCTAATCTTTTTTAGTGTTATTAAAATATCTCTTTCTCTTAGGTTTTTAGAAGAGGTAATTAATTTTACCAAGTGATAAACTTCATTGGGTAATCCTAAATAAAATCTTGGGTGCATTTGGATAGCAATCAACTCACATTGTCTGCTCAACGTCTTAAAATTATCATTATCTTCTATTTCATCTGAACTGATAGATGATGGTTCAAAAGTGGTATCCTCCAATGGTAACAATTCTGAAGAATTTAGTAGAGAAGAACTACCAGTACTACTATTAAGTGAAGGAATAGTCTGGCGTTCATTTTGAGATTCGTCTCGCGCTTCATCTTGAGATTCGTTTCGATCATCATCTTCCGATTCTTCATCTAATTGAGAGGTATCAACTTTATAATTAGGCGATTTAAGAAACAAATGCGGTACAATTTCTTTCTTTAGTTTTATATAACAAGTTTTTTTCGTTTTTCTCATTTCTTTAATATACAAGAAGTTAATGCAATCGTTCTTGATCTGGTAAATAAATAAAATAATACTTTAAATATAATAATTAATAACATGTACATCAGGTTATAAGTGATAGATTACTTACATCAAAATGATCTTCGCAGCAGTACCGGGAACCTATCGGTACCTTTTGAATATTCACCTTTTCATATGATAAAGATCTTCGTTCCAAATTTCTGGGCACTACTAAAAATGCTTTCTTAGGAGCATTTTCACTGGTATTTTTACATAAAGGGATAAAACAAGTTTTTTTAGCCATGGTTACGCAAAGAATTGTAGTAATTTTAACAAACTGTAAAAATGATAACTAAATGATAGTTGAAAATAGATTTATATAATATACAGTAGAATCCGAATAGTACGACTTCGTTTATAATGACCGACCGCTTTTAACGAGCGACCGCTTTTAACGACGTAAGTGCAACCTGAATGTTTGGTTTTCATATAACATCCTGCGAAAGTATATCCGTTTAGTACGACTCCCGTTAAAGCGACCAACCGCTTTAAGCGACGTATTTATTAAAAATCATCCGATTAAAACGACGCTCGTCTCAAAATAATTCATAATTTCAAGCGCAAATGCATACATATAATTATTATTCCAGAGTAAATCACTTCGTATTTTGTTACCTTTCACTGTGTTATAACTTTTTTTTTTATTTTCTAAACCAGTAAGTTTTTTATATACTTATCTACATGTACCTACATTATTATGTACATTACAATCATGTTTTTATATTTTAAATTGTTTATTAGCTTGTAACTTTACCTATTAGATTTAATTATAATTAAAGTTAAAATTTTTTTTTTATTTTACACGCATACACTCAAAAAAAAGCGGTGTGTATTTAACGAATTTTGTCGTTAATATTACTACAGGTTTGATCCGATGTAAGCTTCGTTAGTATTACTACAGGTATTTCGTTAATATTACTGAGAGAGTACTCGTAAAATTTACGAATATTCTGTAATATTTACGAATTCCGTTGTTAATATTACTACAGGTTTGATCCGATGTAAGATGCATTAATATTACTACAGGTAGTTCGTTAATATTACTTAGGTAGTATTCGTAATATTTACGAATTATTTGTAATATTTACGAATATATTTGTATTATTAATTACAAAAGCGTGGTAATATTTACGAATATATCTGTAATATTAAGGAATATATATGTACTATTAACAACACAAAAGTGGTAATATTTACGAATAGATTTGTAGTATTAACGAATATATTTGTACTATTAATAACCCAAACGTGGCAATATTTACGAATATATCTGTAATATTAAGGAATATATATGTAGTATTAACAACACAAAAGTGGTAACAATTACGAATAAGTTTGTAATATTAACGAATGTATTTGTACTATTAATAATCACAGTGTGGTAATATTTACGAATAGGTTTGTAATATTAACGAATGTATTTGTAATATTAATAATCAAAATGTTATATATTTACGAATAGATTTGTAGTATTAACGAATATATTTGTACTATTAATAACCCAAACGTGGCAATATTTACGAATATATCTGTAATATTAAGGAATTTATATGTACTATTAACAACACAAAAGTGGTAATATTTACGAATAGATTTGTAGTATTAACGAATATATTTCTACTATTAATAATTACAATGTGGTAATATTTACAAATATATTTGTCTTATTAATAATGCAAAAGTGGTAATATTTATGAATATGTTTGTATTATTAACGCAAAAGTAATTTACTTTTCAATCAATTGCATCATTACCAACGGTATTCAATAGGAGGTAACAATTACTCGAAAAATAAAAAATATTTATTTTATTTATTACTAATTTTTTATTATACATTTAACAAAACAATAGCAAAAAAAATAATTTTGAATGAAAATAATTTAACATTCAACTACTATTATTAACATTTTTTAATAAGTCCACCACTTCTTCTAGCCGCGGATAGCTTTCATACTCGGTTTTATAGTAGAAGTGTGCCAAAAAATTCCAAACTACTTTCGATGCATTCGGAAACTCATAAAAAATAAAAACATAAAAAATTTTAAAGCAAGTATCCACAGCTTTAAGGAAAGTATTAAAAATAAATTTGTGATCGTGGAAGAACACAATAATATCATTAATATTGGAAATGTTGCTTCCAACGCATATTATAAATGGTTGTACGGGGTCCTCCAATGTTTTCAAATGAGCAATATGTTCATCGACTTCCTGCGTACAACTAACCAAATACACAAACGAATTTTGGGAATCTGCTATAGTATATTTAGAAGTCGACTTCTTCCCAGTTGCGTTGAGGTTGACTTTCTTGGCAGTTGGTGGTAATAACGCATGCAAAGCCCAGAACAGTGTAGAATCTCTACAGTCTATAAAAAAAAATTGTAAAAATTTATTTTATACCAATACGAATTTAATTAAATACATACTTTCTTGTAAGAAAGAATTTTGAAGAAACGTCATTTGCTTTTTTACAGTACCGTCCTTCAAATGGTTCTCTAAAATTTTTGACATGGCTTCTGTTGTCAAGTTCCACCCGTCCAAAAGACCACTGCCATCTTTTTCTAAGTTGAGCCCATCAAAGTCTATTGAAATCTGAGAGAAAATAAAATAAGTAGGTCCTTACAAATTTACTGTAAAAATGATATATGCTTACTAATCGATCTCCCTTAGGAGATGTGTACTGTGGCCATTTCTTGAATATCTCATTTAATGACAAGTTTTCCATATCAAGCAGGCGATATTCCCGACATGCTTGCCAACATCTATCAAACTCTTCGGCAGTTAGACGGCTAAATTTAATTAACCTTAGCAATTCATCTGCATTTTCTGCAGATGAATTCTGAAAAAATTCGCGAAAAACCAAGGGGAACTCGATGATACATTATTTTCGTTTTCCTAAAAGTGAATTGTTTAAAGAAAAGTGGACGCAAGCTAATGGTTTAACCGTCATATATATCATACTCTCGGAAGAGTAATGCTCAAAGAATTTTATAAAATGCATGGCGACAATTTCGACAGGAAACCTCAGGTTTTTCAGAGATTGAAAACACAGACTATCCAGGCAATGGGGAATAACGTCATGATACCCGAAGAAGTTATTTTATGCATGGCAAGGTGCATGACTTGGTTTAGAACAGTGGTTCCCAAACTTATTTATGTCACGCCTCCCTTCTACCAAAAAAAAATTATCGACGCCCCCCTTCAAAAAAATGTACTTTTTTTGTACAACCAAAAAAATTTTTTTTTTAATTTTTCAAATAGCAAAAAATCATACAAAAAAACAACTTACCTAGATTATTTTAATGTGACGGATGAGCTTGCATGGATTTTACAAGATTTCCAATTCTTGGCTTAATGTTAGAAATTGCACAGCGTAAATCGTTAGCAATATTAAGTTTATTTCGGTACTTCGTTTTTATACTTACAACAGCAGAAAATGCTCTCTCGCACAAATAGGTACTTGAAAAAGGTAAATACAATTGAAGTGCTTTCTCTGCTACTTTGGGATAAATCTTCAAGTATTTCACCCAAAATAATGGTTTACTCATTTTTTCAAAATCGTATTTGGCAGCTGAACAATTTTTGATTTCCAATGCTTGCTCTTGAAGAGTTTCTGGCAGAGTATCTACGTCAACATGGAATGGATCCGTTGCCAATCGATAAATATTATCATCACATGAGTTAGGGAAGTAGCGGTTGAACTCATCAGTAAGGCGCTGCAAGTGATTCGATATGTTTCTCTTTGTCTGAGCATCTTCAAAAACCTCCTTAAAACATGTTTCTTCTGAAATGCCGAATAATTTGGGAAAACAAGAGTAATTACACGGCTCTGCTAACACCTTGCGATCCCAAAGCTGCAACTTTTCAGTAAAAGCCTTGATAACATCTCGATGATAAATTATATTTGAGTCTCCACCTTGAAGTTTTAAGTTTAATGAGTTTAATGAATCGAATATATCGGATAAATAAGCCAACATTACTTGGACACTTGGTCTTTTGAATTCAATATACAACTCGCTTTTGTTTTCTAAAAATAATGCTACTTCGTTGCGAAGTTCGAACAATCTAGCAAGCATGTTACCCTTTGAGAGCCAGCGCACTTCTGTGTGAAATAATAGTGTTTTGTGCTCGGTTCCTAAATCTTCACAAAACGCCTTGAAAAGTCGAGTATTTAACGCACTCTTTTTTATACAATTTACAACTTTAATACATAGTTTTAACACGTCATTTAGTTCGCTGGGTAGTGTCTTTGCCGCCAATGCTTGGCGATGAATGAAACAATGGATACCTGTTATATTGGGATTTTTTTCCTTAACCAGTTGTACAAAGCCTGAGCGAGATCCAAGCATTGTTGGCGCGCCATCTGTGCAGACGCCTATTAATTTTTCCCACAAGAGCTCATGTTTGGCGAAGAATTCAGAGACTGCAGCCATCACATCAACTGCTTTTGTTGTTGTAGTTAACTCAGTAGAAAGCAGCATCTCATCTTGAATTATTTCATTTTGAATATATCGCACAAAAACTAATAATTGAGAGCATTGGTCAACATCTGTGCTCTCATCCAACTGTATTGCAAAAAAAGGCGATTGTTTCACGGCGTCTACAACTTGTTTTTCTATGTCATCGGCCATATCGTCAACGCGCCGTTTTACAATGTTATCAGAAAGTGGAATTTGTTGCAATTTTTGCTTACTTTCTGATCCAAGAACGATCTCAGCTGCTTTTAACATACACGGTTTTACAAGCGTTTCTCCAATAATATGGCTTTTTTTTGCTTTTGCAATGAGCAACGATAATTCATACGAAGCTTCAAGCACTTTCTGGTTTGACTCGGCAAAAGAACCATTACCATCCAATTTCATGCGTTTTAAACTTCCAGATTTTGCAGCAAAAAACTCTTTCGGTTTGTTTTGTAAAGCACTGTGTTTAGTTAATAAATGTCGCTCCAAACGAGTCGGTCTCAAAGCATCATTGCTCAGTACTTCGTAACAATTAACGCACTGTGGATGGTACGCACCATTTTTAGTTATACAAACAAAACCGTATTTAATATAATCGTCATTATATTTGCGCTTTTTAGTCGAACTCATCTTGTTAAAACAAAATAGATTAAAATAATTTGTGAAACTTGATATAATATTACTTACTATGTACTGGTACTATTTTAAATTAACTTAATACTTAATAATGCAATTAATAAACTTATTTTAACACCTTTTGTTAGTAGCTTTCTCAAATACCGGTAAACTCAGACTGCTAATATTGGCTAATACACAATCATAAAAAAATTATTAGCAGGGTTGCTTTTGTTTCGTCAGCATCACAAGAATGCATACACTTATGTGCAATGTATGTAATACAGCTGACGTAATTTACTTCTTAGAATAATTTAAAAAACATTATTTTACAATTTACAGTAAAGAAAGTATTGAGTTTCAATCGTGTTAAAGATACAGGTGGATATCAAAATAATAAAAAAATTTATATAAATTTTTTTTTCAATTACACAGGTGGCCCGCGCCCCCCTTTGCAGGTCTCTGCGCCCCCCATGGGGGGCGCGCCCCCCACTTTGAAAACCACTGGTTTAGAATAAGAAGATTTAATGTCAAGTTGAAAAACGAAATTTACCTTCGCAAACAAAACAAAAAATTGGAAAAAGTAGCACAAAAAAAAATTGTTACACTTTAATTTACTAAGTGTGAATTTAAGTGGTTACAAAATTTTTTAATTTTATAAATAAAAATTGTTATGATACGAGCTGTTGCTTGGTTGTGGTTCTTTAATTTCAGCAATGACTAATCAAGTTTTCTCTGATCGCAACATTTTTTCAAGATTGCAAACACCAAGTAAAAAAGGAGAGAATTTATTTTCTCAACTCAAAATATGAAAATATGAATTTTTGTTTCATTTTTACGCGACTTATTAAATTCTCGTTATACCTTACTCATTTTTATTCAAGTACAATTTTATTCATTTTATTTATATAACTATTTTTATAACTATAATATTTACATTTTTCACAACATTTGAATTGTAAGGCGGGGGATAAAACTAAGATGGCGTCGGTCGGCGTAATGCGCCAAGTGAACCAAAACGCGTCCACAAAACGAACATACCTAGTATAATAGTACCATAATAGTATAATAGTACCATTCACACTTAGTAAATTAAAGTGTAACAATTTTTTTTTGTGCTACTTTTTCCAATTTTTTGTTTTGTTTGCGAAGGTAAATTTCGTTTTTCAACTTGGCATTAAATCTTCTTATTCTAAACCAAGTCATGCACCTTGCCATGCATAAAATAACTTCTTCGGGTATCATGACGTTATTCCCCATTGCCTGGATAGTCTGTGTTTTCAATCTCTGAAAAACCTAAGGTTTCCTGTCGAAATTGTCGCCATGCATTTTATAAAATTCTTTGAGCATTACTCTTCCGAGAGTATGATATATATGACGGTTAAACCAGTAGCTTGCGTCCACTTTTCTTTAAACAATTCACTTTTAGGAAAACGAAAATAATGTATCATCGAGTTCCCCTTGGTTTTTCGCGAATTGTTCTTGCAAATTTTTACTTGACATGAATTTGACATTTTGCACTGGAATGTAAATATAAAACTATTTCTAAACTACTGTTCGGTTTATCTACTAGTTGTTATTATGGTACTATTCAACTATTTATAACCGCAATAGAGGTTGCTAAGTTGGTATAACACATTAAAATTTAACTTTAAACTAAAAACCGCTAAACACCATCTAAAATAGTTATTTTCTATACAAGACGATAAAATTGAATTTTATCGACTAGCGGAAATTGTTAATTTACGAGCGACGAAGTCGCGAGTAAATTATTTTTCGATAAGGATCCGATTTTCACTGGGTCCGCTATCATAAAAGAGAAAAGGCTCTCCTTTACCAGTTTTTCTGTAATCTCCTTCAATCACTAAATCAGTCAGGCTGGTAGGAGATGCTGGAACAGTAGGTCCATTCGTATTACCAGTTCTGCGAATCATCTGTTTCAACAATGTAGTGGAAGGGAGATGCGGGGCCAATGATACATCAATTATGAGTAGCATCTGCCAGAATCTGTTGAGGGTTTTCCTTGGAAGTTTTCGCTACCTCTTCGATATTGCAAGTACAGTTTTTGCTGCGACTTCACTACTCTCCACTGTATAACCAATATGAGATCCCATTGAGATCACATCTCTCCATCAAACTTTTAAAGAATGATGGAGGGAATTTTTTTCTTCTACAAGCTTGTACAATCAACTTAAGTCTTTATTTATAGTAAAATTAGTATACAAAATAAAGTGTAAAAAAATAAAAATAAAACAAATTAAAGTTTCGTGAGAACTCTGTATTTTCATATTTGGGTAATTGTTTTTCTAAATTTCTTCTTTAAAAGTGGTTCTTGCAATTCAGCTTTCACTTTTAGGAATCCGTGCAAAAAAAGTTCGGTTAGGTTTAGGGGTGGATTTTCGGTGAAGAAAGTTTCCATCGCCTTCCGTTCTTTCCTGTATAAGTCGCAGTCCAGGATCCTATGCAAGGGCTTGTCCAGAGTGTCGCAGGCCGGGCACAGCCAATTCGGGTTCCTCCCCAATCGCTTGAGGTGTCTTCCAAATTTGGCATGCCCGGTCAGCAGTTGGGTGGTGCCAAAGTTTGCCTCGACTTGAAGTCCTGGGTGTATGCTTGGTATGATTTGGTGCGTGATTCGTCCGCATTGTGAATTATTCCATCTTTCTTGCCAGATGGCCTGAATTATCAATATCATTTCTCTTTTAATAGCTGCCATGGAATCAAAATATTGAGGTACAATTTCTTGCCCCAAGAACAGGGTGGTTCTGCGTTTCTTAATTGTTTTCCAAGCGTGGAGTCGTCTTATTTCTAGGTCGAGCGGGTGTATGCCTGCAATTACCCACGCGGCGAGGAGGAGATTGTTCGATACCCTTTTATTGCCAATTTACAGGCTAGTCCGTAGCAGGACAAGAGCCTAGCTTTCGTATGACGTTCGTCGATCCTCCACGACCAGATTTAGCTTCCGTAAGCCACGGTGGGGACATTTGCCCCTTGTAAATCTTGGTCATGGATTCTCTAAGATCCGTCTCCCAGCGGGCTCTTTCCTTTCGTTGTAGTCCTGAGATGAGGTTATGTGTGGCTGGAAAGTCAGTTTTTCGTCTAATAGCATGCCTAGGTACTTAAATTCTCTAACCACTTTGATCTTGGTATTGTTCAGGATAATTTTGATGTCAGTATTATAGGACCGGACTGGGCGGAAGCACATGATTCTGGTCTTCGTTGCCGAGAGACTGAGCTTCATGCGCTGGCACTAGCGGTCCAAGCTATTTACTGCTTCTTGGAGCTTCTTTATAAGGTCTTTTCTATTCTTCGCCTTTATAATTTTCCTAAGGTAGTCTGCATACGCCTGTGTGGTTTCATCGACTAGGTTCAGTTCTTCTTCGTTATTTAAGTAGTCATCCAGAAGGATGTTCCTTTGGTGATTTTCTTCCCGACAGTGATATTTCCTGATTCAAGGGTTAAGCACCTGTTCCTTTTTTGTTTTCGGATTTTCGGATAATGGTATCTTCAATTACGATAATTTTGGCATCTACGTTGGATCGAGATTCAAGTTCTTTTCTAATTTTGCTCATCTTTAATTCATGGAGCCGATTTTCTTCGACTAAAATTTTCTGAGTTTCGATGTCCCTGGTGGTTCTGCCATCAGGCTGCTTATTCTTACCTGAATCGTCACTGCTGGAATCCATGTATGGGTTATTGATTCGAATTTCACTAATTTTTCACAAAACTTATATTCTTAATTCTCAAACTATCGGTCAATCTACGTTTACCCGCAATTAACCAATTTTCGTTATTAGATTGCCCAATGGTTAATTTAGCTAAATTTACTCGAACTTCTTCAGTTATATGACATTTGTCTTGTAAAAATTGTCTATTTTGAGCATTTATATATTCAATGGAAAATAGTATTTCCTCAATTTGAGGTATAACGCTGAAAACTTCAGGCGAAAGTTCTTTTCTCATAAACCACGACCCACCTACAATATTTCCTTTTAGGGAATTTTGAAACTCTGCTATTTCTTCATCAGTAACCCATCGGTCAACAACTGAAACAAATTTCCTTTTGATCGGATACAAATCTTTTAATTTAATTATTCTATCTACCGATTTAACTTTTGAAGCATTCCAGGCACACGCTTGGATCAGTGCTATAATGCGCATAAATTAGCAATGCTGCCATGTGGTGGCAAATCGCTTGACCTCTTGCGCAACTGCATTTACTGTTATCAATTCTTTCTTGATTAATCGAAAACTCTGCAACATAACTTTTAATCTTCATACTTGCTTGTACAATTCCTCTAAGCATCGCAGGTTGAACGGAGCCATCAAACATAATTCTTGTCACATGCCCATCTGTGTAAGATATTTCTCCACGTGCTAGCTGGCTATTATTTTCCCTGAAAAAATTTGCTATTGCCATAATTGTTTCAAATGCTTGATGAGTAGCCACGGTTTAACGTTAAGTTGAAAATTTCTATAAAAATAATACGATAGCAAAGGTGCCTAACCCACAAAAATTTTTTTTTTGGATTATTAATTTTGCTGATACTTTTTAATGCTATAATTCTGCTGGTAATTCACGTCCAAATCGGTACAAAAATATCCAAAATAAAAAAATAATTACTCACGCAAATCAAAATCATTTATTCACAAAAGATGAAACAATCTCCAATCAGAGCCGCAAAATAAAACAAAATCAGCGAAGACTTCCGCAAAACGCGTCCATCCGCTTTGACGGACCTCGCCAATCTCTTTTTACAAAATTCATACCAACTTAAATATTTTAAAATTCAAAATATTAACAACCATAACAAATCATGTACAAAACCAAAACAAAATTCCAAATCAAACAAATATAAAAAATTCAAAATTCAAAAATATGATTTTGAAACACGACATTTTATCCAAGATTACAGGTCGAAACAAGCTTTGAAAACACCCAAATACTAACAACACGGCGAGTTTGGTAGACACATCAAGAGATTGGGAAGGTCGCCAGACGGACTGCCCAGCCTGTGAAGTCCTAGACGAACCCCTGCGTAGAATCCTGGAATGCATCTTATACAGGGAAGAAAGGCAGGCTGTGGAAACTTTCTTTGCAGAAAATCACCCCCTCAACCCGGCAGAACTGTATGAGCGCACACTCCAGAATCTACTGTACGGATCTCTACAAGTTAAAACGACCGAACACATCCGACAACAAGATTCCCGACTAAATAGCGTTTAAACAAATAATTAGATCATACAGAGCTTTCCAAAATTTAGAAATTCCGATAAAAACAAGACACGATTACATTTCAAAACAATAAACACACGTAACACGGAAAAAAGGAGGGTCCTAACGCAAATTAGATGCCCAACCAACCAATTAACACGATACCGACACGCACCAAGAAAACCACAAAAAAACTTGATCATACAGTGTTACGAGGACCTTACCTGTAAACTTATGGTGGCCTACGACTTGCTCAGCGGATCTAAAATATGGGCGTGGTCTACTCTTGGAAGTTTAACACAATTAAAACAACAAGAATATTTTATATGTAATTTAATTTCTCCCTTTGTTTTTCGTGTAATGAGCAAGCTCATTTAATACTACAACAATTTACATAACATCGATAAACATATAGTCAACACAGCAGTATATTGTTGGCAACAAATGCCATATTTATTATAACTAAAATTTACGATGACGACATCACGACAAGAACTGACTTTAACAGTCGTAAAATACAACAGATCAACATCTACTGTTAAGACGGCAAACATAAATTTATCGTAAAACCAAACAACATGAAGAATACGTCGATACTGACCTGAAAGGTCCACCGAAATGTGCACACAACACCAAGAATGTACTCGTTAAACAATACAAAAATAACAATACCTTGTTACAATTTAATTTCCATTAGTAGACGCAGGTGTCCGTGGAGATGATTGTTGAAGCAGGTCGGCATCGTGCAGTACGTAAACTCCAATTAACATTGAGAATAACCCGACGTCCATAAGATATATCATGACAACAGCAACACGATTCAGAATAACTCAGCGGCATAATTTATTTACCATCAGATTGGAAAATTCATCATAACTCGAAAGTTCGAAACAAAACGCAATATCAGAAAATGACAATAATTTAGTATTTCGACACCAAAATTTAAAACTTCATAATATTTGAATAAGTTCGAAACGCGCAGTATCAGAAAACCATTTAAGTTTCAATATTTTTGCACTAGATTATAACGTTATTATCTGGAATAGTTCAACAAAAAATCGTACTGTCGGAATTCGTTCAAAAATTCAAGGTGAATACCGGAAATATGGGGGTCGTATCGCCACATTCCATGCGCGAATTGCAACGTTGTAAACATTTCCCGCTTTTACTAAGGCTGAGAATCGCCTGGCGCGCGTCGCCAACAATAATTATCTTAATTTCTTCAAAATTCGTTCCCCAAAAGCGTCACTAACGATACTCGCGAGAACAGAAATTCCACCAGGAAAAACGGACACTTTCACCATGATTTAATCAAAAACTAAATATTACAGCTTAAACTAGCCGGTCTTAAAAATGACTTCCGACCCTCTTCATTGCTCGTCAGAAAGTCAGTCGAACGTTTCCCCTCGTGCTAACTTTCACGCTGTGCGCGAACGATTGCGCGGTGACTCGTGTGCGGAAAACCATAGGCGTAACAACAGGGAGTGCCCCAACACAAAAACCAGGAACATAAAACACACTTTGAAAGATATTTTGTATTTTTTGACCAATCAAAACCAAGCCAATTTGTTTTGGTACAAAATTGGTAAATTTATTTTGTGTAATTTAACTATATAAAATAAATATACTTAAGTTGATCGTCGTATTCGATTGGCTCCTGAAAAGCTATTCACGTATTCTAACATTTTCCGAATGTTAGAATACATGGATGTTTCTTTCATTTTACGCAATGTATATTGCGATGATCGATACCTCTTTAATTTTTATTTCGAAAGTCATCCAAATAAATAAAAAGAACTCGCTCATCGAAAATCAAAAATTTTATTCACAAAATAAAAAAAACAAAAAATCTCATAATTAATATTCTCAATTACGGAGATTCTCCGTCAAAAGCGACCACTCCGGTCAACCTTCACGGCAAAAAACCTAGTTCTCCCTAATCTTCATACCAACCCAAAATTGTTGGTACGAACAACAATTCTAAATATTTACATTATCAAATTTTCACAACAAATCAAGTAAATTCAAAAATAACAATCCACACAAAAAAATTTAAATTCAATTCAATATTACAATAAAATTTCAAAATTAAAAATAAATGAAATTTTGGAACACAAAAAAAATGAAACATGACAATATGGAGGCACATTCAAGGCGCGGGCTTACAAGAACGATACAGTGTAGACTCTGATTTTGCTCTACATTTAAGGAAATTTTCAGCTCTCGCTTTTGTACCAGAAGAACACGGTGTTGGAGCGTATGAAGAGCTACTGGACAGTGAATTTTATCGAACCAATGAAAATTTACTGTTACCAATCATTAACTACTTTGAAGATACATGAATAGGCCTGCCTTGGCGCCTTGATAGGAGGGGACGTCGAAGACCACCATTATTTTCAAGTAATTTGTGAAATTGTTATCAACTGGTGGAAGATGACATTCTACAAACAAATAATTCCTTTGAAGGATGGCATTATGGATTTAAGTATTTACTTGGTTCTGCTCATCCCAATATCTGGAAATTCATTAAAACTTTTAAGAAAGAAGATAGTGCTAATCAATTGATAATCAATAAATAACAATAAATCTAGATTGAATTTCATTTATTAATTATTTTAATACCTAGAAAGAAGATGAAACTGATCCAGGTAAATGGAAGATCACCGAGGCTCTTCGAGATAAAATAGCCTTATGTGGAGTAAATCAAAATGATCACAGTGACTTTTCGGAATCAACGCGAAAGTATTCTGATGGTACGACAAGACATTGCACAAAGTCTCTATTCTCAAGACGCCATCCCAATGGAGAATCATGCAAGCGAGTTTGGTTAACCTATTCAAAATCAACTGGATCTGTATTTTGTGCTGTGTGTAAACTTTTTGGAGGCTTCACACAATTTGCTACAGTTGGATTTAGTGACTGGAGGAATCCCAAAAGAATTGACGAACATGAAAGTGGTGTAGAACACCGTCAAAATGTGTCCACCTTCATTACACGCGCAAGAATTTGCATTGACAGTATTTTGGTAGAGAATCTTTCCGAAGAAGTCACTTACTGGCGCAATGTATTACTGAGGGTTGTAGAAGCAATCAAAATGTTGACCTCGTGTGGCCTAGCAATACGAGGACATAGTGAAAAAATTGGTAACACGTCGAATGGAAATTTCTTGGGCATAATAGAGCTAATCGCCAAATTTGACACTTTTATGGCGGACCATATTGCACGATTTGGCAACGCCGGTAAAGGTATTCCTTCCTATCTTTCCCATCATATTATTGACGAATTAATAGTTCAGATGGCACAACAGGTACAGGATAAAATTGTCGATGAAATAAAAAAAGCTAAATATTTTTCGATAATAATCGACTCAACACCTGATATCAGCCACATCGATCAATTAACAGTTGTTTTGAGATACGTCAATGAAATTGGGTCACCAGTGGAACGATTTCTGATATTTTTGCCGAACACAGGTCATACAGGCCAGCAGCTTGTCGATGCCCTTTGTGTTTTCTTAAACAAAGTAGGAATTGATCTTGCGAATTGCCGTGGCCAGAGTTATGACAACGCTGCCAATATGTCAGGACAGTACTAGGGTGTGCAAGCTAGAATACGAGAACTCAATCCATTGGCTACGTATGTACCTTGTGCTGCGCATTCCCTAAATCTTGTGGGCAAATCGGCAGCAGGTCTGTGTGAGCCTGCCATCACATTTTTTGGATTAGAGCAGGAACTGTTTAACTTCTTCTCTTCCTCTACAGTCTACACACAGGTGGGAAATTTTAGCGTCAAAAGTGAATGCAAAGCCAACAGTGAAAACATTGTCATCTACACGCTGGAGTGCTTCTAAGGCTTTGATCACTTCCTACAAAGAAATTATGAATGCTCTTTTGGAAATATCTGAAAGCAACAGTGAAAAGCCTGAAACAAGATTGGAAGCTGAAAATATGCATGAAAAATTAAGCCATATTGAAACAGCTATAATGGTCTGGTTTTGGTCGAAAGTTCTAGACAGATTCAATCAAATGAATAAAAAATTGCAAACGCCGAAAATTGGTTTAGATACGGTTATTACATTGTATTCCATATTATGTGATTATCTGAAGTCGATTAGAGCTGATTTTAATTTCTTTGAAGCCGAAGCTGTAGAGTTGTGTGGTAGTAATTCGTATCAGTACGACATGAAACGAAAGCGTAAAAGGAAGATTCGCTTTGATGAATTAGCAACTGCAGCTGAAGACGACTATATTTTGGACGGCAAAGCCAAGTTTCGAATTGAAGTGTTTATGCAATTAATCGATAAAATAAACAACGAGCTAATTAGAAGACTCAAGGCTTATGAAATTGCTAATCGACAATTTGGTTTCTTTGCCAATTTACACGCTTTGAGCAATAACGACATTAAAAGTTACTGTTTAGAACTAACGAAACAGTATCCAAATGACTTAGAAGGAGGTATTCTAGAGAGCGAATGCATACAGCTTAAAGAAACAACTAGAATGTTCGATTCTCTCATCGACTTTCTAGAATATCTAAGAGCACCAAATCTGAGAGGAGTTTTTCCGAATTGTGAGATCGCCTTAAGGATGTATCTGTGTTGTGCGGTGACAAATTGCAGCGGCGAAAGGTCCTTTTCTGTGCTAAAACGCGTAAAAAACTATTTGCGATCCACAATGCCAGAAGAAATGTTAGATTCTAAGGCATTGCTCGCCATTGAAAACAAAATTTTTTGCAAATTAGACTTTTCCGAAATTATGGATAAATTTTCCCATGCTAAAGCTAGGAAGAAATCTTTTGTTTAAAAATTTGTTTGAAAATTTGTTAATTAATTATGTTATGTTGACTGCTTATTTTTTTTAAATTTATTTTTTTTTACTTTAGCTCATAATTGATAATTTTATTTATATATATTTTTTAACAATAAATTTTTATATTTTTTAGTTATTTGTTTATTTACTTTTTAGAAAAGAAAGATTTTTTTATTTTTGAGTGACTTAATGGACTGCAATAAAAATTTATTTAAATACATTTTATTTTTTGTATTTTCAATTTATGTTCATATTAGAAAAAATTTGCGCCCCCGTCGAGGGGGGCGCAAATTTTGGTTCAGCTTGGGGCGCAATATCCCATTGATCCGCCTCTGACCAAAACTGATCTGAACCGTGTTGTGCCAAAATAAGAAATATCGGATTACCTTGGTATATTCAACAATAATTCGGAAAATTTCTTATTTTTTGGTGGCGAAAAAAAAAAAAACGAAGATACGGGAACACATTCAAAACCGGCAAAAAAGTAAACCTAAATTAAATATAAATTCAAAGCCCAATAATAAAAAAATTAGTGACTCGGCAAAAAAAATTATCCCTGAAATGGCCCCTGAGGACTTAGCCAATGAAAGGCGTTGTGTGAGTAAATTAGTAAAAACAAATCTTGAAGAATGTATCGGTTTTCTGGATAAAAACAACCAATCAATAGTTCTTTCCAAAATAGGCGAGATCAACTACACTTCTTACTTCTGCCTTCCATCGTCACTATATTGATAAAACCGAAGAAGCCATTGCTAATGATCCTCAAGTATTTTGGCGATATATTGATAACTGCAAAAAAGTAAGGGATTATCCTTCTTCTATGTTTCTCGATAGTGAATTCTCCAACTCGGGTCAAGAGGTCGTTGATTTGTTTGCCAAGCAATTCTCCACCGTTTATTGTGAAGATGACGATAATGATGTTCATTATGATGCGATTGATGAGATCAGCTGCGACAGTTTGAACGTGACAATTACTGATGTTTTTGATGCAATCGGAAGCCTACCCGATAGTCTTAGTTCTGGACCCGATGGTATTCCTTTCTTTTTTTATTAAGAAGTGTCAATATTCTCTCTCGACTCCCATTTATAATATATTTTTATTATCGTTAACTACTGGTCAGTTTCCTAGTATTTGGAAAAGAAGCTTTGTAAATCCTATTTTTAAGAAAGGCAATCGCTGCGATATCAAGAATTATAGAGGTATTTCTATTCAATCGACCATTCCTAATCAACGACCTTATAAAGTAACTTATAAAGTTACTTATAAAGTAACGTTTCGTCAGTTCGTACGACGATATAAAATATTTCCCACCGAACCACCTATTTTTGTATTCTAAAATAAATTGTTACAAGCCCTAAACTCAATTCTTATGCTGCACTCGGTATACAAATCAACATTAACCTAATTTTGACACATATGTCACAAAATTATGACGTTTATTAAAATTTTGAATATATTGTTTTATTTTTGCAAGCCATCTGACAAATTCTCACAAAAAATATATAAATTAAGATTTCAGTTAATATTTTCTGTAATTTTTTGGACCTGGCCGCCCTGTTAAAATTGGCTCGGTTGTTTTCTCACCAACACTTATACTTTTACAAAGCTCCATCGACACACCAAATTTTAGCTGAATCGGTTAAACATTTCCGGAGATACGATGACATTTTCATTTTTTAAAATTTATTTTATTGTGGTGGCCCTGGTGAAGATTTCTCTGGCAAAACCTTATTTTCACCATTCCAGCCCAAGAGGCATACGTCCAATAAGTTTGATTGCAATCGACGCAGAAATGCCGAAGAAAATCGATCGACAAAAACTTTTTTCATGTTTTTGCTAAAAAAGTTAATTTGATGTTTTTCATGTTGTATTACTGATTTCTATCGAAGGATTACATATGCTCTCATATCCATTAGGATCAATGTACCTACGTACCAAATTTGGTTAAGATCCCTTCAGCACTTCTTGAGTTATTCACTCTTAATGTTTCAACTTTGACAACTTGTGATTTTTGACAGACGACAGATAGAAGATTAATTTTACCTATTCTGTATAAAGCCTTTTAAGGCCTTTAAAATAACATATCGCAAGACAAAATATTTTTTTAAAATCCCGTATTATTTTCTTGTGGTGGCTCTTCTTGTGGCACTCCTGATTGATAGATCGCGACGAAAACCTTATTTTCACCTTTCCACCGTGAACCCTATCACCATACCAAATTTGGTCGTAATTGGTTGGATGGTTCGGAAGCAAATCGATCGACAAAATTTGACGACCGACAGACAGACCGACACAGAAATTTTTATTTTACTTTTTGCAGATCTTTACGTTTCTAAACACGGTGATCTCGAAAATGCAAAAAAAACGTTGAAATTTTTTTTCGATTACCATACCTCCAATTTTTTTTAAAAATTGATTGGAGGTAAAATTTATTAATACATGACATTATTTAATAAAAATATCCAAAATTTCACATATGAAAAAAATTTGCCGCCCTGTGCAATGGCACTGTTTGCACATAATTATGTTAACGCCGGCCCTGTTCGAACGATCTACCGAGACCAGAGATGTTACCTTATAACCCTATAGGGTAACATCTCTGACCGTGACCGACATGTACCGATTTATTTGTTTCAGCTAATTACCATACTTTTGTTGAATACGTCTGGCAACACTGCCGTCACATAGTTTTTACCGGCGCCGGCGCCCAGGGATGGCGCTCACAATCTGCAATTTGAAATGTGGCGTGTCATTTTTTTACAAGAAGGAAATGATAATAAATTATCAGTGAACAGTGGTGGCAAATGTTTAGAATTTATAATTAAATTGTGTAAGTACCTAATTATTAATTATATTTCTATTAAGATATTGGCTTTTAAATTTATCATAATTGAATTGATTGTATTAATTAATCTTCAGTATATTTCTTATAACCTTAAATTTGGTACCTATTTGATTGTTTGAACATTTTTTGTAGGGCTATTTTTAATATTGTTAGGTTAGGTTTAGTTCATTATACAAGTCGTGTTGAGTTTAGACTGGTCGTTTATTTACCGGTCTCAATTAATATAAGTTAACATGATTGGTTATGCAACACATACTACATCTCCCTCTTCAACAATGTCCACAAATTTCTTTTATTTGCACTTACATACTAATGAACAATAAACATTATTATAGTTAACTAATACTACTCTATTTACACTTACATACATACATTATTACAATCGATTAATTAATACATTAGAAAATATTGAAACTTTTTTGGCATTCTTTTGTTTCTTGTACTTGTCGCGTTACTATCTGTTTCTTCATTGGTTTCAATTAGATTAGAATTTTCCGTTAATGTTTCATCTTCACTAGTTTCGATTTGATTAGAATTTTCTGGTATTATTTCATTTCCATTAGTTTCGATTTGTTCAGAATTTTCTGTTATTATTCCATTGTTGGTATTATTTGCATTATTATTGTCATTCAGGGATTCTGAACCATTATTTATGTTGTCGTGTGATGGTGCTAAGTCATTTTCATTTAAGTTTTCATTTAGGTGCATTGTTTTGTTGTTAACTCTGGGCATGTACACATATTTCGAATGCAGTTCTTAGGAGTGCGATTCTTTCGTGCATGATCTTTCAATGTGTGATTCTGGAATCATTGTGTTTATTTTTCTGAGTCTAATGTAGAATTTATTTCTTATCAGATCCGTTCCATCTTCTCTTTTAATTTGAAATGTTCTGCTTCTTATTTTTTCTTTTATCGTTCCCTTTCTCCATGTACTCTTAGGTCTTTCTTGATACCATATGGGTGTGCCGATCTGGAAATCTGGTCGATGAACAGTACCTCTGTTGTCACAGTACTTTTTTGCATTTAATTGAGCTTCTTTAATTTTTTCATCATATTGTTACTTGTTAATTAAAGTGGGTTTTAAGTTTTTATCAGCTATTGGCAAATTATCACATAAGTAACGAGACATTAAAATCTGCGATGGTGCTGTATACATGTCATTTACTGGAGTATTTCTAAATGCTAAAAGGCCTAAGTAAATGTCCTCTTTGTTGTCTACTGTTTTCCTTATTAACTTCTTGATTGTTTGTATCGTTCTTTCGGTTTGCCCATTTGCTTGTTGATGATATAGGGATGATTGTTTAATTTGAAAGTTCCAATCTTTTGCAAAATTCTTATATTCTTGACTAACTAGTTGTTTGCCACTGTCTGATATTACTATTTTAGGTATTCCATGTCTGACAAAGATTGATTTTAGTTTATTTATTATGTTTGTTGATGTTAAATTTCTATGCAGACTTACAATTTCTGGATATTTCGAATAATAATCCACCACGATTAGGAAAGTTTCTCCCTTTAATTCATATAAGTCGATACCAACTTTTTGCCATGGTTGTTTCAGAATTTGGTGATTTATTAGTGGTTCCCTTTGGTTGGAGTTTGCATACTTATTGCATATTTCGCATTTACTTATCAAATCCTCTATGTGATTATTTATTTGGGGCCAATACACACAGAAATTCGCTCGGCTGATACACTTTTTAATACCCAAATGACCTGTATGAATGTCACCCAAAATTTTTTGTCGCCATGATCTTGGTATGATTAATTTTTGTCCTTTATAAAGTAAATTGTTATTGCCCTCTGTTATTTCTTCTTTAACTTTGAAGTAAGGTTTTAAGTTTGAATTCAATTTGTTTATATTTGTTGGCCAACCTTCTTTTATGAATTTTTTTATTTGAATTAATTCTTCATCGTTTTTGACTGTTTCAATTAATTCTTGGAATCTTTCATCCGAAATTTTTAAGTTTTTTTCTATTAAACATACCTGTGCTTCTAAATTTTTAAATTCAAATTCTTCTTCCAAATTTGCTCTTGATAGTGTGTCTGCAATTATTAATTCCTTTCCTGGTTTGTAAATTAGGTTGATGTCATAATTTTGAAGTAAAAGGAACATTCTTTGAAGTCTGGCAGGACATGCATGTAGAGGTTTTTTAAAAATTGAAATTAGAGGTTTGTGATCTGTTTCAACAGTGAATTTGTTACTATAGACATATTGATGAAATTTGTTTATGCCAAAGCATATGGCTAGTAGTTCTTTTTCTACCTGAGCATATCTCTGCTGTGTTTCCGTCATCGCTTTCGATGCATATGCGCATGGTTTTTTTTCTTGAAGTAGAACTGCTCCCAAGCCTGCCTTGGAGGCATCCACAGATATTGTAACCGGTTTTCTTATGTCAAAATATTGTAATGATGGAGCTTCTATTAATAGACGTTTTATTTCCTCAAAAGCCCTGTTCTGATTTGTACTCCAATCAAAGAAATTTTCTTCTTTTATTAGTGTTCTCATAGGTTCTGTAATTTCTGATAAGTTTGGAATAAATTTGCCTACACACGCAATTAATCCTAACAATCTTTGAACATATTTTTTACACTTTGGAATGGGTATTTCTTGAATGGCTTTAATTTTTTCTTCATCAATTGTCATTCCATTTTTTGAAAATTTAAATCCAAGGTATTTAATTTCTTCGAGTCCTAATTTGCATTTGCTTAAATTGAATTTTATATTGTGTTTCCTCGCGATTTCCAGAACCTTTTTTAGTTTTTTATCATGATCTTCTTTGTCTTTGCCATGAATTAGAATGTCGTCAATATATATTTCTACACCTTCCATTGCAAATATTTCCTGAAACCGCTCCTGGAATACTTCGCTAGCTGTCTTAATGCCGAAAGGCATTCTTAGGAATCTATATCTAGCGTATGGAGTACCAAACGTGCATAATTTATTGGATTCCTCATCTAGTGGAATGTTCCAAAATCCAGAGGTGGCGTCAAGGGTTGAGAAAATAGTAGAATTGTTTAGATTTGCCGCTATTTCCTCAATGTTTGGCAATTTATACTTGCTAGTTTTCATGGCTTGGGTTTAAATCTTTTGGGTCTAAACAAATCCTTAGCGAATCGTCACTTTTCTTGACAAGTACATACGAGTTGACCCATTCACTACTTTCCTGCACCTTTTTAATTATGTTGAGTTGTTCCAAATTCTCTAAGCATTTTTTAAACTCATCTCTGCAGTGCCGGTTTTAGCATTGCCGGCGCCCCTGGGCGAGATTTCTACGGGCGCCCCCCTCACCCCTGTCTACTCTCCAAATAAACTTTTTTTTAAACGTTTAAATTAAACAAAAAAAATCAAAGACAAAAATTAAAAAAACAAACATTAATTTTAATTAAACTTTATTTTTAAAAAAATTTTACTTTTCTGGCCTTTTTATCCGCAAACTGTCTTATTAAAGCATCGAAGTCTATGTTTGCTGCCATTTCATTTTCGATTGACAAAGTTGCCAAGTTTGTCAACCTCGATTGACTTATTGTTGATCTCAGATAAGTTTTTATCAGCTTAAGCTTAGAAAAACTCCTTTCCCCACTCGCTACTGTTACAGGTATAGTAATTAATATTCTTAATGCTATCATCACACATTATGAGTTCATCACACAACACATAACCATCTATATCTGATTGCAAGCCTCTAGTCAATTTTAATTGGAGATCACCACAGAGTTTGAGAAGGTCTGGTTTTTCTGGAATTTTTTTTATATTATACAAAAAAGACCAATATTCTGAGTAGTCATTTAACTGTTCAAATCTGTCATTGAGAGAATTTAAGGTGACTTCGATATAATCCGCCACAGATGCAATTATTGGATTACGCGGAAGACGCACTTCCCACAGCCAGCCGCTTCATACCCTCGCGGCTCTGCCATTTACTTTTTTTTTAGCCGGCGAGACGGGAAGCCAGACATGAAGGGGCGCCTTGGGCGCCCCTATGAGCTGGCGCCCCTGGGCGGTCGCCCGGGCGCGCCCTACCCTAACGCCGCTACTGCATCTCTGAGAGAGAACGGCACATTTCTGATGGGATTTATTGTAGGTTTTGCATTTTCTTCTAGTTCAATGTGATATGGTTTACACACCTTCCCTATGCCTTTAAAAACGTCGTCAAATTGTTCGGTTAAGTTCTGATACATTTTATTTTTATTTACATTGTTAATGGATTTACCTTCCGTATTTATCCCTAAATTAGTACAGGCTTTTAAGCCAAGAATTGATCCCAAACCGCTTGTTTCAACAAAGAATTCATCAGAGATATCGTTAAATTTTACATTTAAATAGCATTTTCCTAGAATTGGAATTCTCTGACGTGTAAAGGTGAAAAGTTTCATTAGATTTTTGAATTTTCTTTAAATTGAAGTTAATTTTCTTTAATTCAGCTAGTGTAATTATGTTGGCACTTGCGCCTGAATCTATTTTAAATTGAACCGGATTATCACTATTATTATTATTAAATTTAACATGCAGCTATGACTATTGTTAGACCTACTGTTAGCATTAATTGAGCTTACATCAAGCCATTGTTCATTATCTTGTTCGATATCATAGTTTTGATTGATTTGATTTACATTTTGATTAAAATTTTTACTAAATCTGTTCCTACTTTTACATACATTCGCAAAATGGTTGATTTTGTTGCAAACTGAACATTTCTTATCATATGCCGGACATTCGTTTATGAGATGTTCGTAACCACATCTATTACAGTTACTTATTTTCTTTGCAATCTGAGTTCCGTTCGTTGTTCTTGGGTTTGCATTGTTGTTTGACCTGAAATGATAACTGTTCGCTGGCGATTGCCAATTTGCCGCGTGGTGCGTGTGATGGCCTCGACGGATTGCATCTACTTCTTGTGGTGCTGGATTTTCGCTTCCTTGCGTATGTGATATTTCTTTTAGATGTTTCCTGGAGGCTTCCGTGGTTATGCAACATTCGATTACTTGATCAAGTGAGAGGTCTTCGTTTTCTAATAGTTTTGCCCTTGTTGAATCGTCCTTGATGCCTATTATGACCATGGTTTTTATTATGTCTTCCTTTAATTTTTCATCCGTAAGATCACATTGTCCTGCTTGATTTTTTAAGTTTGTGACAAAGTTCTCAATTGTTTCGTCCCCTTGCCTTGCAGTGAAGAATTTATAACGCTCGTAGGTTAAGTTCTTTTTTGGTATGAAATAATTATTAAATTTTGTTTTTAATACCTGGATTTTGTCTTTTTCTGCTGCTGTGATCGAGAACGAATTGTAAATTTTTATTGATTCATCGCCCATCAAGTACAATAGTTGTGCACATTGTATTTTTTCTGATTTTTCATCTAGTTGTGATGCTATCGAGTAAATTTCGAATTTTTGCAACCAATTTCTCCAATTCGTTGATTGGTTTCAATGAGAAAATCATTGGTTTTACCGTTATGGCGTCCATCTTGCACTTGAATTGCTTATTTTACACTTTTTTTTCTTTTTTTTCTTTTTAATTTACCACTGAATTGTATATTCCTCAATGAATCAATGTTTGTCATTTAATTATTTATTCATCCAATTGATTTAATTGTTTGTTAGTTTCTTCTGGCCACGTGCACGTTCAGCTGAACTGCTGAATTATTTCACCAAGTAATTATTTCAATTGTTTACTTTTTCACTCAACACTGAACCAATTAGTTTTCACTGAATTGTTTATTTGTTTCACTAAGTTATTCAATTACAACAACTTCTGTAGGTTTCTTTTGACTGCGCCATGTTAGGTTAGGTTTAGTTCATTATACAAGTCGTGTTGAGTTTAGACTGGTCGTTTATTTACCGGTCTTATGGAGGGTAGAGGTAAGGAGGACAATCTCATATGGCTGTTTTATTCTAAAAGTGGCCACTGAAAAGCACTAAATAAGGTTTCAGAAAACGGCCAGAATGGCGCTGGCGTACCGAGAGGGTATGGTTTGAACTATGGAAGGTAGATGACTCTATATTGCATTAGCTGAGAATTAAACTTGAATAATAAATATAAACTCCTCGCTTGACATAAAAAGTTCCATTTATCAAGATTGTGTAAAAAGCAATAAATTAAAATACTACAAAATTGTTTATAAAAGTTTTATAAAATATAAATTGAACATTTTTATTAATCTTTCAAACCCTGGCCTGGAAAAAAGACAATGACGGCGATATGTTCCATAGTTCAAAAACCATACCCTCTTGGTACACCAGCGCCATTCTGGACACTTTCTGAAACGTTAATTACTATACTATTTGAAGGACACTTTTTACACAGAGATTGTCCTCCTTACCTCTACCCTCCATAACCGGTCTCAATACAAGTTAACATGATTGGTTATGCAACACATACTACAAATATAAAAATTAAAATGTGGAATTCTGACAGCTGCAAGTATTTTAAAACATTTGACGATTGATTTTCGTTTAGTTAAGATCAAGTTATAGTTTTCAAGTTATAATTTCGATAATGTTCCGAACTTGATTGTTTCGACTATGTTAAGTTATTTTAATTATTTATTAATAGTAATATCTTTTGCTCTCTTTAAGTTTTATGATATTTTAATAAAAAGCTCTATATTACAACTAATTACTTTGTCCACTCCCTAACTGATCCTATTTCATACGCCTCCTCATACTAGGACCGATCATAATTTTAAAAATAAAATATTTTAATATAATCTATTAGTCCGGTCCATTTTGACATTTGATCGGACACCTGGAAAAAAATTAACTCGGGGTCAAAGGTCACAAAAACGGGTTTTTCGCGATTTTCAGCAAAATGGTAAGTTTTATCATAAAATTAGCTCAGACAAAAGTTAGAGCCACCATTTTTGAGATATAACGATTCAAGAAGTTGAAAGAGTTGTAATCGACTACAAAAAAATAACACAAAATTTTTAAAAACAATTTTGTCTTGTGATAGGTTATTTTAAACACATTGAAAAGCTTTATCCAGAATAGGCGAAATTAAATTTCTATCTGTCATCTGTCAAAAATTACAAGCTGCCAAAGTTTAAACTTCAAGAGTGCATAACTCTTGAGTTATTGAAGGGATTCACGTTTAAACTTCAAGAGTGAATAACCCTTGAGATATCGAAGGGAAGTTATTGAATGAGTATTGAAGGGATTTTTTTCTTTACTCTCTTGCATTACTACACGGCACTTAAAAATTGTTTATGTTTTCTACATAATACGATTTTTAAATAAGTACAATTTACAATTAAGTTTCTATTTATGTTACATTTTTTATTAAAAATAATTAGTATTTTTGCCGCCCCCTAAAAGACTGCCGCTCTAGGCATTCTTGCCTAATGGATAAACCGGCCCTGTGTACTTTGCTTTTAATGTTTATTATGGTCACCGTAAATTCCGGATGGTAATGACTATTTTTCTGGTGATGCCCCGTAGTTTCATTTTTAAAAACTGTTAACCAGGGCGTTTGCGCGATGTGGATAAGAAGAAAGGTGGTGATAAAAGTTGGTATACGGTTTTTGGTTTTGACCGCGTGGTTAAATTTCTGGAAGACTGCTGAAAATTTTGGATAGTGCAATTGTTTCGAATACTCTTTTGAGAATAATAAATTATGTTGATCACGAATTCTATATTATGGAAGTCATAGAAATTTTGAATCTGTTGTGGTTTGGTCGTTTTGTTTTTTGCTAACAAATTGTCTATTATTATCTCTGAACAATATCGATTGGCGGCGAATATCATCGCAACAGCAAGCAAGCTAAGTTTATTTTTCTTTTATTTTGAATTTGCATTGATTTGGTTTGCAAATTATTTTTAAATCTGCAATATTTATTTTGAGATTTTTTTTTTAAATTACACATTACACATTATTTTATTTTTAATTACATATTGAGCTAGCGAAAAGACATAGTTAGTTCTTTCAGCTATAAAGTATTTTTTAGTATTTACTTGTCTTTTTTATGTTTATCCATTCGTGAGAATATTAAGACAAGTTAGGTTATACAAGAACATGTTTACAATCTTCAATTCGTAAGAAATCGTCGAATTTTATCCTACTCTTGTTATGGCTAATAACAGAAATTAAATGATATTTTAGTGTTATTTTAATTTTATATTATAAATTTGTGAATAAGCAGCCAAATGGCAATTATTCTTTTTGACAATATCTACTGATTTGCTTCAAGCTTGGTGGAAAGTTTGTTCTAGGCTAATCCTACCATAGGTGGATATCCAAACACTGCTTTATATGGGTATCTTCCAATTCCAGAATGAAAAGCACAGTTTTCCTAAAGCGGATTAATGTAATTCCTGCGGGTCAATCTGTAGTTTTATTTTCGTTCATCATCCCTTCCAATATAACTTCAATATCTCTATTTTGGCTCGTTCAACAGATCTTTGCCTTTGACTATGCATAGGTTTCTCGTGAACAATTTTTACCTCTGGCCACGCAGCATGTAATTCCATTAGGGGGCTATAAAGCTTTTTATCCGAATAAGTACCAACTGACAAATTTTACTATATAAATAAAATCGCAAATAAAAGTAATTGTACTCGCTTCGGCGGTACATCTACTAAAATTGGAACGATACAGAGAAGATTAGCATGGTCCCTGCGCAAGGATGACACGCATATTCGTGAAGCGTTCACCATTTTTCCACGTTCCAGAGTGAAAGTTTGCAACAACACATTGTTTGCTCTCGTCCCTGGAGTGCTTAACTAGCAGCGTGGCGCGTCCCCAGGTTGCGGATAGGGGAACGACCAAGTGCTATTATTTGGTCAGCTGTGAATAAAGTAATAAGCAGCCGCGGACAACGTAAACAGAATCAACCTTAAAGAAAATTACATACAGTAGCGCATGATCTAACAATAAGTAAGTTTTCATTGATTTTTTTAATATTTACTCTTTACAAACTTTTAAAGCTTTACTTTAAAGCTTAAAGATAATCTTAAATTTACTTAAATTTACTTTAAAGCTTAAAGATAAAGCTGTACACCACACTGCTGGTTATTTTGTATCATATGGATCATTTGCCAAATTTTTGTTACCATCGAAGTGGATTATAATTACGAATCTGCAAAAGAAATGCTATTTGTAATAAAGAAAAATTTTATGGAAAAAACCCTTCATGTACGTAATCATCTGGTTTAAAATGTAGAGAACAAACTCTCATATATTTAGTTACTGGTTTTCTGATCTTCAAATTTTTTGTAATCCAAACTTTTCTCTTCTGTGCGCAAGTTCCCTGTTACCCAGTTTAGTTTCAACAAAAACACGGTGTTCTTCAGTTTCAGGAAAATAATGAAAATGTATTTCAGGATTTCTCTTCGCCCATGAGTTGCAAGTGAACAGTACTCATTGCACATTTTGAATATTTCTATTTAGAAGGTTGTAGCAACAACTAAAGGTGTTTTCATTTATAATACAAAATTTACATAACAAAATAAGATATATCAATTTACGTTTTGTTTAAATTTAACATCAGCGCCATCCTAATTTGGATTTATCCATAATGTTTACTACATCTTTTTAATGTGTACCCATTATTTTCTTGGACATTGTACTGTACCCTTGGTAAACCATCATAGATATTCTTTTCTGCACCTAAAAAAATATTTGTTGTAAATTTATATGTATAAATTAAGTAAAAGAACTTACATTCCTATGCATTTTATTTCTAATAATGCTATTGGTTTTCCATTTTCTATTATTATCCCATCAGGGGAATATGCCAACCATGGGTTTGAATTAGAAATGATCATTCCACATTCAATAACGTGGAAGCCTTTTGCTTGTGTAAACGTTTTCCTAGCTGCGTTTTCATATTTAGATCCATGTTTGACATATTTATTCATCACAGGCGTAGGGAAGAAGTACTTGGGTGCATTCAATTTCCAATCGTTTGCTGTTTTTATAATTTTTCCCCGCTTCCATAGGTGAAAATTTCATAGCACCTAGATCCAGTAATTCGGTACCGTCTTTCTTGAAACCACCGTTTTGGGTGTTGTGTAATGATAGACAAATCTGTGTCTTCAAACAGTTTTTTGAAGAGTTTCTTGCAACATTCGTTATCATTGTAAATTATTAAAGATGCAAGCTCCATCATTAAGATAGACTGATGGGAAGTATTCAATATTGCATCATCATTTTCAAATATAACTTCCACATCGATATTTATGTTTGGAGTTGTAATCTCTTTTAGACTCACCTTTCTTAGACCCACCCTAGAAATAAAAAATATTTAAGATCTTAAAGCCAGCCATTTGCATCGACATAAACAATTTCCCAAAATGTACTTGGGGTGCTCATGAAACAACATAAATTTAAAAAAGTTTTATTTATAAAACAATTTAAGTGCAATATTAATTTCTGCTTCTTCTATGTCATTCACATCATCGAAGTCGTCTACATATTGCAGCGATATTGTTATGTTGTGAAGCACCGCACATGCAACGATGATGATGACTGCCGGGGTGGGTTTGTTTTGTAATCCTGTGCGAAGACAAGGGAAACGTCGCTTTAACACTCAGAAACATCTCTTGATGAGATTTCTATATAGTTGATATTTGGCTCCGATTATATGCTTCTTCGGAGGCTGTGGCTGGATGGAGCAAATACATATTTTCATGTATTTTACCCACCCCTGTCACCAAGTAACCATGTGTTTAGGTCCAAAGTGGCCAGTTTCTAAATTCGCACACAAGGGTGTGTCGTTAAAAATTGTGGAGTCATGGACCGATCCTGGTCACCTTGCAATGATGTTGCGAATACGTAATTTTGCATCACATACCGCCTGCTTTTAAAATCTTCTGGATGGCACCACCAGGAGACAGAATTCGCACGTGTGTGCAGTCGATGGCACTTATCGCACCTGGAAATTGCCTAATATTATAAAAAAAATCTCTTTTAACATTAGCAATTTCATCAGGTCGAGGCATGTATATGACTCTGATCATGCAGAATGATCAGGAAAGTTTCTGAACGAATATCAAGTTTAAGTCGAGACGTCATATGCATGCCTTGAACTGATGAAATTGCCAATGTTAAAAGAGATTTTTATAGCATTAGGCAATTTCTAGACGAGATAGGTGCCATGGACTGTACACACGTACGAATTCAGTCTCCTGGCGGTGACCATGCAGAAGATTTCAGGAATCGAAAAGGTTACTTTTCTTTTAATGTACAGGCGGTGTGTGATGCAAGATTACGGATTTACAACATAATTGCGAGGTGGCTAGGATCAATCCACGACTAACGCGTGGTTACTTGGTGACAGGGGTGGGTAAAAAACATGAAAATATGTATTTGAAATACAAAATACATTTGTTTTGGGTATTTGAAATACAAAATACAAATACATTTTGTTCCGATTATTTAAAATTCAAACTATAGAATTTCAAATACATAATATAGGTATTTAAAATACAAAATACATCATTTCAAATACAGTAAATTTTTATTATTATTACAAAATCTTTATTAAAAAAGGCGGTCTTTTATTAATAGTACTATAATATAATATAGTACATAAGAAAGAGAAATTTCTAATTTCTAAATAATTTATTACCTTTTAGAAACACAAGAGTTTCGAAGGTTTTATCATTCATACTTCCCCTAGTCGAGGAATGAATAAATCCCGCAAAAGAAAATAACCTTTCTACAGGTGCTGACGAACATAAACTTGGATAAATGCTTTCCTTATGTTAGGATAATTTACCAAACTAGATAAACATGTATTTGGGTCGTTAAAATAACTGGCGACTTCTAATGCAGCATTACCATCATTTGAATATTGGTTGCTGTTTTGGATTGTTTTTGATAAAACAAAAAAATTATTATCTTCTTCTTCATTATTGACCACAACACATTTATTACGTTTTTCAATCACTGATTGTATCGTGGGAACGCAAAGGTGCTTAATTCGTTCTCTTTGAGTTTCGGCGGTCGTTTTAGGCTGCCATCTAAGTTTGAAATTTGGATGAAAACAGGTTGCTATAATGGCATCATTTATTTCATCTGATAAATGTAAAAATTTATCAAACCGCCTTTCCAAATGCGTTATCAATTCCTTTGTTATATCGACAACATAAGAAGAAGTATTAAAATCGACTATTTGCTTCATTCTTGCTTTTGAGATGGTCGGAAGCAGCAGTGCATAGTAGCAATTATTTTTTGGACTATATGCCCTTGCTTCCAATATTGGAAATATGCCTTCTTCCGATGTTTTTAATAAATCTCGTTTGCAACTTTGACAAGGACCTATTTTTTTTTAAATTTTTCGTGCCATATAACCCGCAAGATATGGGTGATTTTAGAATTAGAATCGGTAATTAGAATTCAGTAAACCTGAAATCATCATGCGGTGGAATTGGGATTATATTAACTGCAGTATCTTCATTTTCGGAGGTTGCATCTGATGATAGAAAACTCTTTAAGGCATTTAAAGATCCAATGCTGTCATGCTTTTCACAATTCGCCCCCGGTGAATGGCTTGACATATAATTGGACACAATTAATGATGTAAACGATGTTACAAAAGAATGGCACGTTGGATTTATGTTGTGAGCGCCATGACTCCTAATACAACCAAAAAAATTTTCAAGAAGATCCTGATTGATATTTCGTAACGAAATAAATTTAAATCCTAGTGCTTTCTCTACTTTCCATAAATAGCGGAATGTCTAAAAATTAAAATAAGTTAGATACAGAAAATATTAAACTTGCGAAATTTCAAAATTTATACTGGCAAGATTGCGTTAAACTTTTATCTTCATTAAATTTAATAATGTTGCTCTAGATGGCAAAGCAAAGATTTTTTTTAACAATCTGTATCAGGCTGCACTCTGTTTCACTAAGGATAGAGCCAATACCTTATCGTCTAATGAGTATCTGCGACCACGACTACTTTTTCGTTGCATATTAAGTTGACTGATTAAAAATTTCGTAGTTGTGGTATTTACATTTTTAAAAAATTTAGAGTTTTCAAAGTTAATAGTCCTTTTAATGTTTGCCTTATTTTTCTTCTTTAAACTCTTCAGTTTTTTTTTAGAGTAGAGGCTTCACGATATAACTTTTTAGCTTTTGGTGAAAGACCCGAGACTCGACTAACATTCACATATCCGAGAAGATCAGTTCCTAAAAAAGTAACACATTAATTCTTTATCAAATTGCTTTACAAACCTGTGTACAACCAAGCATAGGGAAATCAGTAAGTCCCTTAAAGGATAAAGGCTGTCGCTTGCTATAATTTATAAATAATATAAATATTTATATTCCTTAAGTGATTGGTACGCATGGTAAATTGAAACGTGCAATATCTATTAGCGCCATCCCTGGACATTCACTGAAAAAAAAAGTGCCCTCATAGTGATGAAAATGTTCATCATATTGATGAAAAATCATCAAAATCCAGCCGATGATCGTATTCATCAATATGATGAACAAGTGTTCATCAATTGTTCATCTTTTTATGTATAATTAATTTTATGAATGTATTCATTAATATGATGAACGTGTTCATGAAATATATTTGAAACATAGTTTCGAACGGATAATACTGTACATCAATATGATGAAAAAATCATTCATTTGACGTACTCGTTCATCATATTGATGATTGCATTCATAATTGTGATGAACTGGTTCATCAATATGATGAAAAAAATTATTTATTTGACGTACTCGTCCATCATATTGATGATTGCATTCATAATTGTGATGAACTGGTTCATCAATATGATGAAAAAAATCATTCATTTGACGGAGAATGGGCCAGTTCGTCGCGAGCGTTTCGTCGCAGCCAGTTCGCCGCAGCCAGTGCGTCGCAAAGCCATTTTGACGCAAAATTTTTTGGTCGCATGGACTATTTGCCGCGGGACTGTTTGTCGCAAAATCAATTCGCCGCAGGACTATTTGCCGCAAAATAAATTCGCCGCAGGACTGTTAGTCGCAAAATCAATTCGCCGCAAGGCTGTTGCCGCAAAATTGTAAAAAAAAGTAGTACATATATTATTTATAATTTTAAAAACATTTATTTTTTTATTTTATTATTCAAATTTTAATTTAAAACTTTAACAACAAAACTTTACAAAAGCAGGATTTTAATTACGCATTTCGAAGTTATGCGCAAGTCCTCGTAAATAATCAATAATATTTCTATTATGAAAATCTTCCACAATTTTTAGGATTCTCTTATCAGCATCTCTGTACTTTTTTAATTTTCGAGGTGGAGATCTTCCAGCAACAAGACTTTCAAAATAAATATCACGACTCTTTTGGACTTTTCTTAACCCATCTATAAACTTCCAAATCGTCGGATGGAGCATACCAAGTTCACACTGGATTCTTTTATTAGCAGCTTCCGCGTGATTGTTGGTGCGCTCAAATTTTTGTCTGGTACGATCGTAAACATTCCATATATCGTACCCAAATAGTGGAGGTCTACGATTACCACTTCTAGTGAGTACACCCACGATACACTTACTTACGGTATGCTGATTATGTTTCTCAAACGCGTCCACTACTGCGCATTACGTCACGTGCGAAGCATTTCTCCGTTGACATTTGTGTTTGAATATCTTGATACGTTTGAATTAATTCTACAAGTGGTTTTTTTTCTCATAGAAGTTTTAATAATAATAATTCGTTGATTATTAATATATTATTGTTCGTGAAAATGCCGGGTTGTGCAGTGTTTAAATGTGGTAATTGTAATAAAAAGACAAAAGGAACAGAAATAAAATATTTCAGATTTCCAAAAATTGATGACATTTGTAAAAAATGGATTGTTGCATGCCGTCGTGAGGATAAAATAAACTTAAAAAATGGTATGTTAAATTAAGATTAGTTATGGTATAGTATTAACATGTAAAAATATAATAAAAGTATTATAATTATTATTTACTATATGTTAAAAAAACTTCAATCTTACTGTTTTTAAAATATTTGCGAATCATCTTTTGTTTGCAGATGAGTTTGTTTGATGAGGTTTACTTGGAATAAGTTTTAAACAAAACAAAACAAAAATGATTCCCGAATTTTTTAAAATAGTAAGATTGCATTTTTCTAACAAATAATAATTTATTATACTTTTATTAAATTAATATTATGTGATATTTAAATCTCACTACTATGTTTTCTTATTTTTAGCATGTATTTGTTCTGAACATTTCGAAGGCAGCAGTTTTGAAGTTCCTTTAAGAGAACGACTTCTTAACTACAGTTATAAAAACAGCCGACATTTGAAACCTGAAGCAGTACCGACTTTAAAACTTCCAGGTGATAATGGAAAAGAAAATAAAAGGCAAGCAGAGGAAAGGTCAGATCGTTCAGCAAAAAGAATGCGCAGAGGTGAAGTAAATGATATGTTGAAAAATCATGTATCCAAAGCTTTGCTTATTGATGCAAACCAGAACAATAATTACACAGAAGTACCTGTACCTGTAGAAGTACCTGTACCTGTAGAAGTACCTATGGCATTATTAATGTCCACTACCGTAGACAATGCCGAAACAAATAATGTGCAGGTGAATTTAGCAACCGAGTTAAAAAAGTAAGCATCATTAACCCTATACATATAATTATAAATTTGTTAATGATTTATATCATTTTACCTAACTGTTATATTGTTTTCAGAGCACAAGATGAAATTCAGAAGCTTACAAGTATGCTAAATGCCGCTGAACATAAACAAACGGAGCTATCAAATAAACTTAAACATATGAATGATATCCTGGCCACTGTTTTTACAGAAGGGCAAATTAAAAAACTACTGTGTCAAGATAAATGTAAAAAAGTACATTGGACCCCAGATGATATTGCATCAGCCGTTTCATTAAGAAGTGTAAGTCCAAAGGCATATCGTTATCTGCGAGCACATAACTATCCCTTACCTGCTATGTCCACGTTAAGAAAATGGGTATCAAATTTTGACGTAAATCCCGGAATTTTGAAAAGTGTTCTAATGCTAATGAGTAAGAAGTCATCTGAATTCAGTAATATGGAACGACTCTGTATCATATCATTCGACGAAGTTTATATTTCAAATAAAATAGAGATTGATAAAAAAGAAGAACAAAAAGTTGGCTCACACAAGTCCTGTCAAACTGTTATGCTACGAGGCCTAACTAAACATTGGAAACAACCAATTTTTTACCAGTACGATCAGCCGATGACAAAAAATATCCTTGAAATTATAATATCAGAATTATATAAGTCTAACTTCACTGTTGTTGGAATAGTAAGTGACATGGGTGCTGGTAATGTATCGCTATGGTCTCAATTAAATGTAGGTCATAATAAAAACTGTTTTTTCCTACATCCCGAAAACAATGACTTGAAAGTGTTTGTGTATGCAGACGTACCTCACTTACTAAAACTTGCTAGAAACCACCTTATCGACCAAGGTTTTGTGTTAAAAAACAGTGTAATTAATAAACATTATTTTGAAAGTTTGTTAGATATTTCAATTTCGGAACTGACTTTCGCTTACAAAATAACTCGACAACATCTCGAAGTAAAAGGATCTATGAGGCAAAGGGTTCGCCTCGCTGCTCAATTATTGTCCAACACTGTTGCGAAAGCAATTAAGTACTGTGGGGAACAGGGTTTGATGCCTAAAAATAGTGACTGGAATAAGGCTTTTGAAATTGTTCAATTATTTAACGATTGGTTTGATGTGCTGAACTCAAGATCTAAATACAATAGTAGTTGTCCAAAAAACAACGCATTTGGCACTGATCTTAATAATCAAAAAAATTTGTTGAATAAGATGTCCGAAGTTATAAATGCAATTAGAGTTGGGAAGCATCTAAAACTTCTACCATTCCAGAAAGGAATATTGCTAACCAATAGATCATTGGCAGATATGTTTGATTATTTACAGGAAAAGTACGCTGTCGAATACATTTTGACTACTCGTCTTAATCAAGATGTTTTGGAAAACTTTTTTTCTTATATTCGAGGTATGGGCGGAGCAAATGACCACCCTTCGCCACTTGACTTCAAATATCGACTAAGATGGTTTATATTAGGCAAACATTCAGCAGCAATGTTTACGGAAAATAGAAACACTGAGGAAAATAATGAAGAATGTTTGCTTAACATGACAGAAGAATCTAGTACATTGAAAGATAACACATTAGATGATATTTGTTTAACCCAAAATGTCCTTTCAAATTTTACGGAAGCAACTTTGAATGAGCCGGAACCGGAGCAAGATGATTGTGAAGATGAGATAGTTTTTTCTAATTCTTTTGTTCAACCGCAATATTTAGAAGAAGAAGCTATGAACGAAGAATGTTTGCAACTAGTACAAAATTTTGAAGTCAAACAAAAAGTGAATGATGAGTCTCTCAAATATATAGCAGGATATGTAGCCCATAGGTACAAAAATAAATATTCTTTGGGTGTTCCTACGAATAATTTGCAATCAAATAATAGTATACCTGACTGGCTACAATCAATTTCTAGAGGATTTTTGATGGAGCCAAGTAAAGAGTTACTTGAAGTAGCTCAGAAACTTGATGCTGAGTTCTTTTCGATGCATGGAAATTCATTATCAAATGAAAAACAGATATTCTTAAAATTGGCTCAGAGAACAATGAGCAAATTAGAAGAAACATCAATTCCTTTTGAAGTGATTCTCTGTTTAAGTAGGACCAGAACCTACATCAGGTTACGAGATTTAAATAGAAGAATTAGTTTTCAAAATTGTGAAAAGAAATTAAATAAAAAAATGTCGAAATTTACTAATTATAAAAAATAGTTAACAAGCATTATTAGATTCTCATTTATTGATCTTAATAAGCAACATCTACTGCAGTAGAAAATAATTATATTAGGTATTTCTGAAATATGATTTTTAAAATTTAATATGTAAAAAAATAAATATTTTTCTACCTTCGTTGATCGTTGTCCTTTTAGTTTTGAAATACCTAAAACTCCTTTTTCTCTACTTGTATCAATAATTAGTTATGCTATTAAAGTTCTTTTGCTTTTGATAACTTCGTAAAAAATAAAAACACAATTTAGTATTCATCAATTAATTATTTTTTTTATATTAATAAAAAATTCTTTGCGCAAAACTATTAACTGAATTGCGAAATAATGAAAAAAGATACTATTAGGCCTAAATAGGTGAATAGAGAATATACGTATATATTTCAAAAGCAATAAATAATAATTGGCGTTAAAAAATATTATAAAATTTATGCAAAATAAAGAATTATTTATTAAAATACACGGCATGATTAGGCTGTTGCACTTAAGAAGCGCATTTTGGTTCGCACGTGACGTCACAGACATCGGCGGCGGCCATACCACCTGCGCATCGTCATACCGTAAGTAAGTGTATCGTGAGTACACCTATATAATTTGTTTCAAACCATTGCAACATTGGTTGTAGTGCAGCTGTTAACTACCCACGCAAACTAGTCAACGCAGTTTCCAAATGCAACTGAGGAACAAATGCTGACGAAATAATCATTCGACACTGTACAGCAAAATCGATATCGTTATTGTATGCTTGTCGAAGTCCGATGGTTGATAAATGTCTCTGCATGTTTTGCGATAAATGAAAAAAACACTCATGAATATGAGCATTTGTGAAAACATCTTTTATGGCTTGAATTGCAGCCAATTCCTGTAAAATGGCTAATCCTTGCTGCCTTCCAAAAATTATAATTCGATCATTACCATCTTCCGAATCTGCCAATAAGAAGTTTTCTAAAACACCATTTACGTTGTACAATCGAAATGCTTCTGGTATTACGAGTTCCTGTAACGTCGCTGGATTAGGCAAAGCTGCAGTAACACGGTTTCTCGTCCTCCTAACACTTTTCTTTAATGCAGGACCTTGTGGTAATAAAGCTTGCGCACCAACTGGAAGTCCTTCAGTGCATGCATTAATAACTTGTGCCGTTTTTTCCATCGTATCTGCAGCTCGTCTTTTGATTTGTGTAATCGTTTGCGCAACCACAACGCTAGCAGCTGAAGCATCATGAGTATGAACTTGCAACTGCTTAACGATGTTACCATTTTGTACATGTATACGTACTTTACAAGTATTTCTTTTTTCACAGAGATAGAATTGCGTATTTCCGTCACTACTTAATCGGTCCAACGTATAAACATATCCATCATTATGAAATTTTTTATCACGACATCAGTATTCTTGCTGCGGAGAAAAACTTCGCGAAAAGAACCTTCCTCGAAGCCGCTTATATATCTACCAATACCAACAATGTCAACAAACAAACGGACTATAACTACTTGAACAACGGATGGAAGGGTCTATTGGTAAAATTTAAAGAGAAATTCTCTGGTACCTGATCATCTGGGTCCACTACACGGTAACGACCACTTTCTGGAATTTCTATTCTTTTTCACAATTAACTGTTTAGTTGTGCTTTTAGATATTTGTATATTCTTGCTTTCACAGGTTTCTAGTTTGTTTATTGAATACCTGCAGATTTTTATACACAACGCTCACCTAATTTTAGATACCTCTACGAGAGGACGCTTCTTTGTTTCCTATTTTACGTAAAGCGTGGCAAATTTCAAATGTTTTCCTATCTGTACGTCACTTATCAACTGATGGATTGTTTTTAATATTTTCACTTAGTTTTAAACAGATGCTATTTATATTTATACATTTTAATTACTGTTTTAATTGTAAAGTTTTATATGTTGTACAAGTTTTTCTACATTTTAAATGTTTTGACTTCGTTTGAAAGTGACTGCCACATTGCCATTGCGTTTTTGTTCTCGTTTTTGATGCTTACATCAAACGATTTACATCTTATTTTGATATCGGTGAGTGTTGTTAGGAATTGTTGACATGATCTTAGAATTAATTGTTTGCCTTTTCTCCATCTAGTCCTGAAGATGGAGCAATAAAGACGAAACGTCGACAATCATAATATAGTGGTTTGATTTGCATGCCCATTCAACCCGTTATTCCTTTTCGTTTATCATATAGCTTGGGTGAGAACTCTGGTTTATTCTAATGAAATTTTTCTTTGCCGCGTTTACTTAATATTAACTGATCCATTCTCTTCTGCTGCTTCTTCTTATTTTCAATTTTTAAAGTAACAATCGGTGCAATTTTCTACTTATATGAAAATATTAATATACCAATCAATATTGATACAATTTTAAAGTAACATTATCTACTTATACAGGGTGGCGCAAAATGAACGAATGGGTTTGAATTCTTTATAACTTTCATAATTATTAATTTTTAAAAATCTTTTTTTGTATTTTGTAAAGAAGACTTGGGGGAATTTATAATGGAACAGTACACAAAAAATTAAACAATGTACCCAAATCGTTGAACTTTATTGTTTTTTACCCCCTGTATATGAAAATATTGTACTAATCAATATTGGGTACAATTACCAACTGAAAAACCAACGAAACATATCGCGGTTAATATGACCGCGGCTAATAGGTCATGCGTCGAAAAAGATCGCAACTAATAGGTCCTGCGTCGAAAAAGATCGCGGCTAATAGGTCTTGCGTCGAAAAAGATCGCGGCTAATAAGTCTTGCGTCAAATAATACTTGCGTCGAAACGCTTGCGTCCGAACGGGTGCGCGTCGAAACGGCTGACGTACTCGTTCATCATATTGATGATTGCATTCATAATTGTGTTGAACTGGTTCATCAATATGATGAAAAACATCATTCATTTAATGTAGTCATCATCATATTGATTATTGCATACATAATTGTAATAAACGGGTTAGTACATACGATGAACGTGTTCATAAATATGATGAAAAGGATTATTTATGTATGATATTTATTTATTTATAAGAAGTATTCATAATTAAAAGCTAAAATAATAACACAAATGTTAGGTAAAAAGTTTTATTTTGTCAATACAATAATGGCAGAATAACAAAAAAATTTATATTTTATTTACTGCAATTTTTCAAGCATCGTTGATATTTTAGTAGAGCTCCTTTTCTTCTTTTTGGCATCCGCTCTAAAATAACTTTGTCAACTTTTGTCAACAAAGTTGCCAACTTTTCAACAGCGCTTTTAAATCGGAGTTTTCGTCTGTAAAATGTTGTATCGTTGATTTTTTTGATGTTTTCACTCATTTTTGCGTTATTAATTATAATTATATAGAATAGGTTTGAACAGTTAGACACACTGTTCATATTATATATTGTTAACAGACAAATTTTAATGCAGTTGGTAATTAGGTGCAATTAAAATTTTAGCTGATTGGTTAATATCCTTAAGTCAACAATTTGAATTTTATTTTCATAGCAATAACTTGGCTTACTTTCTAGTGTAATTTTTTAATTTTATTATTTAACTTTAATATTTAACAAATGCGGCAAAATTTCTAAGAGTTTCTTCTCTGCATTATTCTAACAATATATTGTACTTTTATCATTTTTGAAATACCGCTTTGTTTCGAAGATATAGGGTGATAAAAATTTTAAGGATTTTGTTTATGCTAAAAAATAACCGATGATTAGTGGAACGACTTTTCATATTATGTATTTAGCACATTATCTTACCTTGTAGCTTGTAATATATTATGATAACAGTAGAATCTCTATTTTATACAGGGTGTCCCAAAATTGTTATTAATTTTATTTACATATCAATGAGATAATCTGTACCTACAGGGCCGGCAACAGTTGAGTTGCTTGAGTGCTCGAGCACCACACCACGGAGTTTAAGCACCACACGGGAAAATACGAAACGGGCCCCTAGGCGCATCATAAATTGTACGGTTGAGCTTTTATTTTTTTTTCTTTTTAGATTTTTCGGCTTTTCTAAAAGTTGCCGTCCCTGGTACCTGGTATTATGGCATTAAATCGTATTGTGGTTACGTAAAAAGCACTATATATATAATACATTTTTCGACTTATGTATCGGCACATCAAATAAATGATTCTGTTTCATATTGATTGACAATATGACAATGACAATCAGACAATTATACAATTATTGAAGAGCACTCAATGGATGATTTTGTACGTCACATTGATGAAAGTTTCATCACCATAATAAACATGAATTGATGAAATCCAATTCATCATATTGATAAACCATTCATCATTCATCAAACTTGATCCATGATTTTGTACGTCATATTGATGATTGTTTCATCATCACGATAAAATAAATTGATGAAATCAAATTCATCGTATTGATGAATCATTCATCATTCTTCAAACTTCGTCGATGATTTTATACGTCATATTGATGAAAGTTTCATCACCATGATGAACGTGAATTGATGAAATCAAATACATTCTATTGATGAATCATTCATCATTCATCAAATTTATTTCATAATTTTGTACATCATATTGATGATTTGTTCATCATTACGATGAATTTCACTTGATGAACGGTGTTCATCAATATGACGTACCTTTTTTTTTCAGTGTTGGTACAAACTATTCCCCCCGCACGGATGACGGTACGACGGTACGCATGGTAAATTGAAACTTGTAATATCTATTAGAGCCATCCCTGGACATTGGTACAAACTATTCCCCCTGCACGGATGACGGTACGACTCCCCTCGCCCAGAGTTAAATATCTATAGTAATCTCTATAATCTGTGGTAGGAACTTGATATTTGACATGTGACTTGTCGTATTACTTGGCATGTTAGAAATATTTCTACCTTCACACTATGCAATTTTTATATAGGATAAAGTTTTCGAGATCGGCAATTGCATCAATAATGTCTTCTTGGGGAACAAATGCAAGTGACGTATTCATTTTTACATGTAATGCAAAATCGATATCGATATTATATCGTCCTAGGAGGTGGTGTGATGCCAAATGTTGCCGAAGATTTTTCACCAACTGGAACAGATTAAGTATTTTATTTATATACAAATAAATTACAAAAATTAAAATAATTAATATACCAACCGGCAAATTGGCCGGTTCTATAAATTTCAAAAAGTTTTGGTTCGCTCTGTATTATTTCATTTTAATTGGTAAGGGCCTTTCACCCTTTCGTCAAGTTAATGATTTTAAATGGTCTATTTTACTGTATTGTTTCGTCCAATGGCTTTTCCTGAATTTAATTACATCGATATTAATAATTTCTGCTTGTTCAATTTTTTCCTTATTTTATGTTTTGTCCAAAATTTTGTTGCCCGGTTTATTGTGTTTCTACTTGTATTTTGATGTTCTATTTCCTTGTTGATATATTTTTATTTCTTATTTAAACAGCGTAACATTCCGAAGAATTGAGCTACCCCTTGGGGTTTACAAAATCCTTTTTTTGAGGGGGATTAGTCCTCTTACAATTTCAATTACTATTTTTGCTCTTTTTAGAGACTGTGATGCCCTTTCGCTTCATTTATCACGTTCCTCCGTCTCTTCCTGTCATCGACTAGTCATCTTCATTCGCTTTCACTCATCCACCTCAGCTCATCGGCACACAGTCCCACCATCTCAGCTTGTGTCTTCTCTTGAATCCTTTTTCATCTAGTTCATTAATGCTTCACTAATTCTCCAATCAATTCGCCTTCATCATTAATCGTTTTTCCGTTTTTTCGCCTGTCCGTCATACTTACATCGTCCGCTCCGTTTTCATTTAGTTTTTTGTATCGAGGTGTGGTTCTTCTGATATTCTTTTTTCAACCATTCCTCCATTTTCTCGATCCCAGGTTATAATCTTTCCCTTCATAATTAGTTTCATGTGACCCACCTTTACCTGGTTTCCTCTTTCTCTTTCAGTTCTTGCTCTCTTTCTCATTTCACTCATAATACGTCTTTGTGTGGGTGTGAGATCGCTATCGATATATATTTCGCTTCCTATGAGCTTATTCTTGCTTCTTAATACCTCCATCTTATCTTCCCATTTATTCAATTCTATCACGCATCTTTTTTCTCCTATTTTGTACACACTCTTGGGTTCTATATTCAAATCAAGCTTTTCTTTAATAACATTCTTCACGGCTATATTCAGGTTTTCGCTATCTCCTTCATTTATCAATATACCGCTTATGATTACGTTGTTTTTTACCTTTTCTTCCTCCATCTTTTCTAGTTTGTATTCTAATTCTGCTCCTCTATTTTGTAGCTTTTTTACTTCTTCTCTTAGTTCTTTCGAGTTTTGATTGCTCTTCTTTTTCAGTGATTGCAGTTCGTTTTCTGTCCGCTCTGCTTCGTCTTTGACTACTGTTAACTGATTCTTTAAGTCTCCCATTTCATTCTTTATTTCTTGTATACTCGATTTGATGTCTTTCATAAAGGTGGACAGCATCTCCGTAAGGCGATCTATTTTTTCTTCCATTTTTGAGTCTTTTTTCTCTAGGTCCTCTTTCCTAATTGATTCTTCTGTATCTTTTCCGTAATTGCGCTCCCTCTGTTCGTTGTCACTTTGTGTTCTTTTGCTTGGGGATCTTAAGATTTTTTTACTTTTTCGGAAGATTTCGTATGTGGCTAACCGTTTTCTGTTATTTCCGTCCGTCGACGTTTCGTCGCTGCTCTCCGTTAGTTTGTCTATGTCTCTTCTGTCTATTCCTTTGCTCATACTAGGTTCGATGTGTAATATATATGTTCGAAAGGTTTTTCTCCGGTGTTCGGTTTTAGTCGTTTTACCTTTTGCCGTATATATTTTCCCTCGAGAAGAACCGTTGGGTATAGTTATGCTTTCGTTTAATACAGATCCTCGGTTTAATCCCTCGAAAATGTCTGTGTCGTAATTTTTCTTTTTAATCTTTATTTTTAGGATGGTTTTTCTCCTTAGTGTTTTTTAGTACTTTTCCTTCAAAATTCTTTTTAGGTTGGTATTATATCTTATAATCTATGTTCACGTATAAGTTAACCTCCAAATTGGTTATTTCGCCTATCTTATTCTAATCGGGGCACTTCCTCACGTCACCCACACCCTCTAACGTACTCCGGTTCTACTGGACGCGATGTAAATATTCCCAGCCGTTTATTTCCACTTAATTTCGTCAAATAAACCAAAATCTTTTCGCTTTTCACTATCACTTGTTCAGGACAGTACTCGCAAAGTCGTTGTTGATATAGCTCTTACGCTATTCGGTATTCTGGACATCTTCCAGTTTTCGCTAAGATTCGCGTCTATAGCTACTTGCCTTGAATGTCCAGTCTTCCCGTTTTTGTGCCGTCCCTTGTTTTTGGTGACCCTGTATTTCGTGAGTACAGGGCTGTACTGAAAAGTCAAATTAAAGTAATAAACAAATTTTTGATTAAGCATCTTATGGTCTGGGTGGAAAGGCCTGCTATAACCGAAGATTCCCTGTGGTTTTGCCCGTAAGCAGGAGATCCCGAAGCTTGGGATTCCTTGTGTTGCTTCGGTGTTATCCGACAGGGGGGGTCCGCCTGGGTTTAGAATTTTACGGGAGTAAAATTGGGTCTGAAGAAGAATCCGAGTCGGTTATGTAATCCGACTCGGAGGGAGGGTCTGGGAGTTGGGGTCTCTGAAAATCTATTTTGTGGGCCAGGAAGGGGTGGAACAGTTCTGGGGGTGATTTACTATACAGTTCATCCAAACTAGCAGGAGGGTTGTCGCCATGATAGGCTTTAACCTCCGCTTGTTCGTCCCTATACAGCTCGCACTCCATGATTCTGTGCACCGGTTCATCCAAGAGCCCACACACGGGACATAGTCCGTCTTCGGCTTTCCCCAGACGTTTGAGATGTCTACCGAATTCACCATGTCCTGTCAGAATTTGCGCGTCTTTAAAGGTCCCGTTGGCAGGTGGGGGGTGGTCCACCTTCGGTATGAAAGAATGTGTTATTCTTCCGTACTTTCCGTTGTCCCACCTTTCCTGCCAAATTTTTGTTATCCTGTCTTCTATCGCGTCTTTAAGATGGGTCTTATACCTGTACTGAGTTGGGTCGAAGAGGTGACCCAAAAATGGTGCAGGTTGCCCTTTTTTGAGTTTCCCCCAGGCGTGTCTTCTTTCAATTTCAATATCTAGTGGGTGAAGCCCTGCCATAACTCCTGCCGCCTCTGACGAGACCGTCCTGTAGCATTTGCTAACAAGACGACTGCAGAAGCCATAGGTAGACAGGAGCTTGGCTTTTACGTTTCTGTCATTGACTCTGTGCAGCCAGATCTCGCTTCCGTAAGCCACGATGGGGACTACTGCCCCCTGATAGATCCTTCGTACAGAGTCGTAATGGGGGATATCCCAACTGGCATTGGCCTTTCGTTGGAGGGATCTTACCAAGGTCGTGGCTTTATCGCACACGTATTTAATGTGTTTTTGCAGGGTCAGTCTCCGATCGACCCACACACCTAAGTATTTAAATTCCTCTACTACTTGGATCCTTTTGCCATTTAGGAATACCCTAATGTCATTATCGTGTATTCTGTCTGGGTAAAAACTGATGATTTTGGTCTTGCTTTCCGAGAGGGAAAGCTTGACCTTCTTACACCAGTTATTTAGGTTGTCTACATTGGTTTGGAGCCTTCTAATTAGCTCCTGTCTGCTCCTGGCAGTCACAACCGAACGAATGTCGTCTGCATAGGCGTCCACCTCAACTCCCTCCTCTTGGGGAGATTCGAGGTAGTCGTCCAAAAGAGTGTTCCATAGGAGTGGTCCGAGGACCGAACCCTGGGGGCACCCCTTCGAGCAAACTTTTCCCACGGTCGTGACTCCTGAGGTCAAGGTTACTAGCCTTCTCCTAAGATAGCTCTTGACGATTAGGAGCAGCCTGTGAGGAAGACCCTTCTTCCGCAAAGCGGCGAACAGGGCCGGCCACCACAGGTTGTCGAAAGCGCCAGAGATGTCATAGAAGATGACTGCTTTGAAAGTGCTTGCCCTGTGAGCTCCCCTCGGTTTATTCTTCCTCAGCTCATCCAGGTTGAGCTGATTCATGAATTGCCTTAGGGAGGTCACAGTGGATTTTCCTTCGACAAAGCCAGCCTGTCGAGGGGAGTGGTACGGAATTTTTGCTTCATTTATCCTGATTTTAATAATTTTTTCTAAAGATTTGCCAAAAACGCTTAATAAAGTGACGGGTCTGTAATTTTTGGGGCAGCCTGCGTCCCCGCTTGGGTTTTTAAGGAGCACTATAAGTACTCCTTGTTGCCACAATTCGGGGAAGTAGGCCACCTTTAAACATGCATTGAAGATATTCCGTAGCACCCCCCTTATGACTGCGTATACCTTCTTTAGGAACGACCCTAGAATATTGTCGAACCCCGGAGCTTTTTTTGCCTGAGTATTATATATGATGCGGTCCAGTTCTAATTGGTCTATTTCCCTTAAGGGAGCAGAGTCGCAGACCGTTCCCAGACTTTCGAAGTCCGAACGCATGGTTTGGTGATCCACGCATGTGTCCGTCGTTCTGTCATCGTCTGGTAGCAGCCTGTTGAGGAGGAAATTCAACGTCCTCTTTGGATTCATTGTGTCGTTTCCGCACTCTTCCTTAAAGGACGTTAGAATTCCTTTACTTCTAAACTTGCCAGCTGCAAGTCTATAGGTAACTCCCCACGGGTCCTTCGTTAGGTCACCCTCAACGAATTCCCTCCAACTCCGCTCCCTAGCATCCCTGAGTGAGGATTTGAATGTGCCACGGGCCGCACCCATTTCCTCGTACAGGGCCTGCCTCCCCTCTTCCGTCCTGCACCGGTAGAGGAGTTTTTTCTTTTCTAAATATTTTTTCCTGAGTCTTTCTACGTTGTCAGACCACCAGTCTGGTCTTCCAACGTAGGTTTTCTTAAAATTTGCTTTGGTCTGGATGAGATTTTGGATTTGATTGTGAAGGTCGGTTACGATGTTTTCGATGTCTTCAGCAGTGGATAGGGTTTCGGAGTGAGGCTCCATTTCCTCTACCCATTGCTCAAGCCATCTACTCACAGTTTCTAAGGAAATGGTGTCTGGATTACGTCTTTTGATAACTGTGACCCCCCCCTTGCGGATTGGACTCGGAAGGTGATGACCCTGTGGTCGGAATCGGCCACCTGGTCCCCCACGCTCCAGTCCCTGGTTTCCGGAATAGTCTCAATTGACCCCAAGGTGAGGTCAATGTTACTCTTCCGCCCCAGTGTCCCGTTAAAGGTGGGGAGTTGCCCTGATTCATTGTAGATGTGCAGGTTTTTCATGACTATGAATTCCTCCAGAGCTTGCGCCCTTTCATTGGAATCCACAGTATCATGCCAAACCCTTGATCTACAATTGAAGTCCCCGCAAATATATGTGTGTCTTCCCACCCCAATTGCTTGAAGAGCTCTGTCTAAATCTGAAATCATCCCATCGATATTTCCCTCTGATGGAGGAAAATATGCCCCTATGAAGAAAATTGGATCTGTATTTCTGAATGTGATGGAAGTTACTGTGATGAACTCACTGGAGGCTTGCTGATGGAAGGTGAACGTGAGTTCATCCCCCATAGCATCGTTGATCATGATGCAGGTCATGAAACGACCTTCAGTGAGAGCTGCGGTTCGTGTGTTTGGGAAGTAGGGCAGTCTAAACTGCCCATTATCTCCTTTGTAGTTGTACGGTTCTTGCATGACGACCAAGAGTTGTTACGTTTAGATTTCACCGTTGCGCCCCAAACGTAACAAAATGCATTATCGTCCATCCGAAATGCATAACTGTTCATGACATTTTATTTTATCATGAAAAGTATGTTTATCCGGGGGCCTACGTCCATCGCAACTTTAAGTTAGGCGCGTTAAATTAAGGAAATGCGATATCTTCACACAGCTAGGGTTGGCAACAATTTTTGTAAAAGATGAGATAGACGAATTTTTCCTGAAAAGTGACACAGGTGAATCGAGTAGCCAATTTTTAGTGATATCATTCAAGTGTTTATTACCTCGATTTGTTGGTTTTATGTTGGTTCAGTTGGCGAGTTTAGCAACGAACAACTTCACAGTTTACACTGGTTCGAACCTCATCGAGTACTTAAATTACATCCTTCGGTTAATACGAATGTGGAATTTAACCCAGCCTGGGGGTCAAAAGTGATAGCACCGAATACAGAAGCTAAAAGTTTATTATCAATAACAGAATTACTTTGCTGCAAGTTAGGTTAGAAACTTTTACAACTTTACCTTTGTGTTATTTAATTGAGAAATTTCGTACGGCCTTATCGAGGACGAATTCTACCACCGTTAACTATCAAGATTCGTATTTTATTTTCTTTCCAAAAGTTCACTTCGAGCCACAAAACATCTATTATCGAGAAAACCAGAAAACCTTTTTTGTTGTTTACTTGCAAATCGGAAGCCGTCGATGCGCGAGGCGACAGTTGTGGTCAACTTAAGAAGCAAGATAGCAGGGGCGTACCAACGAAACTGGTGAGCGTTAATTTTGGTTTTATTTACTTTTGCGATTCATTTTAAAAACGGTGTCTACCGACTTACGCGTTGTTTGTTTAACTGCGAGAGAAGAAGAAAGGTTAATCATCCTAAAATTTTGATTGTTTGCAGATCGAGCGAAGCTCGATTAGAGAGTTGTTAAAATTGGGTTAATTGCTTTCAGATCTGAACGCTTATATATATTTTTTATAATTCTATTTTTCTTACTGCGTACTGTTTGCGGTACTTGCGTGATACAACTTGTGAAAATTCGACGACGTACCATTTATTTTGTTGTAAATAAAACGCAGTTTCACCTTTACTTGTGTTTTTCTTTTTGCTTTTGCACTTTAGGATACCATCTCTGGCGAGCGGCAAAAAGTGCATGGCGCCATATTTTTGAACTGATGAGATTTTTGAGTGGAGCAAGGTTCAATCTTGTCTTCCGACCCCCCCCATTTTTGTTCTTCACTGAGTTGAGCCGTAGCGCCGTTTTGTAACAAGTAAAGGTAGGTGTTTTAGGATTAGTCTCGCCAACTTTTGCGACCCGAGCGCAGACGGGCAGCAGAGTGCCCCGCTTTCCCTGGCTAAGCGTTGCGCCTCAGCCGTCGCTGCTTGTGAGTTTTTGAGGTTGACCTGTATGACTAAGGTATCCTTATGCATACAGTTTGTCTGTTAGTGAGAGTTGCTGAGTTATATTTTCGAGGCGGCCTTTATAGACTCTGCACTCGCTGGACGATGTTGTGTGGTTAATGGTCTTGTATTTTGCCCTAATGCAGTTTATGCATTTGTGCTTTGTTGGGTCTGTCGTGACGTTACAAGTGCCAGTGGTGTGCTCGCAGATTTGCAGTATTTGGTCGTGTGTCCAAACCGCTGACACTTGTAACATCGCGTCAGTTTTATGTATTCATATAAACGGTAGCTTCTCCAGGTAAGGTTTAGCTTACCGTTTTTGAGTGCAGAAATTTTGACCATGGGGTGAAGCTCCATGATCCATTTATTGTGGGTTTTATCCTTGGTGTAGATCGGGTTGATTGATCTACACCAGTTTTTCCCTGCTAACTTAATGACTTCTGAATGGGAAGCCTCGAATTCATTCAAGATGTCTTCCTTAGTGACGTTTTTGTCAACCATATGATTTGACAGTGAAGGCCAGACCGCTGATGGCAATCTGGCTTCTAATAATTTTTCTGTAAGGAGAGGGCTGCCTATGATCCCTTCCAGGGACTTGTTTGATGATTCGATTAAAACGCCATTATTCCTGACGAGGAAGAGACGGTCTGCTTTTATTTTGAGTGCTGATTGAGGAATTTTTACTAAAATGTTTTTGGTCTCCTCGGGTGTTTTGGCCCCACAACCCTCCATAGGGAAGACTAGGACTTGATACTTTTGGGTCGGCGGGGGCCCTTGCATTGGGTTCTCCGCTTTCGCTTTAAGTGCAGCCAGGTAGTCCCTTGGAGGATTTTGGGTCGCCGCAACCGTTGGTTTGTCTGAGTTTATTGTTTGAATTATTAATTGTGGTTTTACCTGAAGGGTCTTGGTCTGTTCCTGTGCCTTTATTTCGGCAACAGTCGCTTTAACTATTTCTGAAAAATTTTTAGTATTAGTGATGCTACTTACCTGTGTGGTTTCTATTTTCTTATTTTGCTTTGGTGTATTGATTATTCTCTTCTCCGTCAGTTCTCTGGTCATTTCATTGAAGATGTCGCTAATTTCTCCTCCCAGCGTGAGGATGAGTGCTTTCTTTTCGCTCTTTTCCTTGCTCTTTGACATGAACAAATTGAGTTCTAGCTGAAATTTGCTCATTTTTGTGATGCGCTCTTCTAACTTAGTTTTCTCCTCGTTCACATCTTGGATGTTTGGTTCTGCCACCTGATCTTCTTGGGTTTCCATCGGCGTTTCTTCTGGGTTTACAGTTTGGGGCTGAGGAGTTTTGTTAGTTGCTTCTTTTTCCTTGGCCATTCTTTCTTTCCTTCTCTGCCACTTTGTTTTCTTTGCCCTTTTAATGGTTACAAACTCTTCTTCATTGTTTGATTCGTCGGATAGCCTGATTTTAGACCCACACATACCTATGTGTTCTTCTTCGGACTCAGAACTTTCCATCCTTGGCAGGTCCTCCTTGGTCTTTTTGACTTCAGGATTTTTCTGCTCTTCGTCGGTGTCGCTGTCGATCCTGGTCCGTTTTTTGGGAGTTGGGTCCATTTTTACTTTCTTCTGGGCTTTTCTGTCTCTTTTTTCCACAAGTTCAACTAGTGCACTTTTCCTAGCTTCAAATTCCCGTTTCGACTTTTCATATTTTTCCAGTTCTTCCTCCATTATGGAGTCCTCGGAATTGTTTTCTTTTTCAACGGTTTCTATCTTGGAATCGTCGGGCGGTCTAATTTGGACGTTTTTAATGATTTTTGTTGACATTGTTTTAATTTTTAATCAAGTTCAAAATATATTTTTAGGAATCTCGTTAATCTTATACGCGTCGCTATTTCTCTACTACTACTTTTCTACACCAACTGGAACAAGCAACCGTTAATGTTTGTTTCAGGAAATACAGCACGAATAGCGTGGTGGATGGGAAGTTCGTAATCCACACTTATAGAATCCGGATTCAGTTGTGGCCATAGAGCGCGTATCATCGTAAATAATTTTATGCATGTTTTGGTATTCTTATCGGGCAGCAAACAATACACTATAGGAAAAACTTTTCCCTCATCTTTTCTTGATAAAATCACAAAAATTTGTAACAAAAATGTACCATCTACAAATAATTCTTTCATTTCTGCAGTCAATGTTGAATGATATTCTCGATCAAATATCAATATTCGCTGAGGATCGTTTTGGTCCCTTCCCGAATCTGCTAAAAGGAACTGCTCGAAATTGTTTGGACTGAACTCATATACCGAATAATCTTCTGGTATAATTATAACTTCTCGAGAATCGGCATTTGCTGGCGCATTTACAGTTCTTTCTCTAGTTCTTTGAATGTTTCTACGCATAACATCGCTGCTTGGAATGTTTCCTTGCACAGCAGCTGGAACATCTCTAATTATTTGCACTCTAATTTGTGTTGGAGCTTCCGTTGTTGTTCTTGCCTGCTTTCTGACTTTCGTTTCAGTGGTTTGAACTAAAATATTTGTAGCACTTCCTGTGCAGCTACAAGTATGCTCATTTCGCAAAGAAAGAAAAGAATTGTCGTTGATATTGGTCCATATCCGTCCTCACATCTCCAAAGTTGAATAGAACTGCTACAACTGTTCAAAAACTAGAACAGAACTGATATCACTGCAAATTCGCAATCTGAAAAACTAATTGGAAGTATTAAGATCAATTAAAACCTTTTTTCTACGACCACTACCGTAAATGAACAATATTATACGAACCCGATCCTATGTAAACATCTCTTTACGTACGGCCGTACGTAAAGTGTTCGATCGCACGGCTAGGGAATAATATTATTATTATATATTTGACAGAAACAGTTATTTGACGTGAAAGATTTAATTTAATAAAAACTTTAATTATTACTTTATTTGATGTTTTAATTATTTTCAAGCACCTGTAATGTAAAAAAAACGTGGTGTTACATATTATTGTTTTCAATGGATTATGGCGCACGTCACCTCTGAGTCCCTCGTTCCGTGCTTACATCTGACGTGAGATACGTTGTCCGGTTCGATTGGGTTTATAACGGCATTGATTTCGCATTATTACAGTTATTACTCATTGGTTATAATATTTGGCGAGCGCTAAATATTGTATTAAGGTTTTGTGTTAGTAATCTTATCACTTCCCCGTAATAACACCAACATTTAAGAAAATGTAAAAATAAAAATAAAGTTAAAATTTTATTTTACCTCCAATCAATTTTAAAAAAAAATTGGAGGTATGGTAATCGAAAAAAAATTTCAACTTTTTTTTTTTGCATTTTCGAGATCACCGTGTTCAGAAACGTAAAGATCTGCAAAAAGTAAAATAAAAATTTCTGTGTCGGTCTGTCTGTCGGTCTGTCGGTCGTCAAATTTTGTCGATCGATTTGCTTCCGAACCATCCAACCAATTACGACCAAATTTGGTATGGTGGTAGGGTTCACGGCGGAAAGGTGAAAATAAGGTTTTCGTCGCGATCTATCAATCAGGAGTGCCACCACAAGAAAATAATACGGGATTTTTAAAAAATATTTTGTCTTGCGATATGTTATTTTAAAGCCCTTAAAAGGCTTTATCCAGAATAGGTAAAATTAATCTTCTATCTGTCGTCTGTCAAAAATCACAAGTTGTCAAAGTTGAAACTTTAAGAGTGAATAACTCAAGAAATGCTGAAGGGATCTTACCCAAATTTGGTACGTAGGTACATTGATCCTAATGGATATGAGAGCATATGTAATCCTCCGATAGAAATCAGTAATGCAACATGAAAAAAATAAAATTAACTTTTTTGGCAAAAACATGAAAAAAGTTTTTGTCGATCGATTTTCTCCGGCATTTCTGCGTCGATTGCAATCAAACTTATTGGACGTATGCCTCGTGGGCTGGAATGGTGAAAATAAGGTTTTGCCAGAGAAATCTTCACCAGAGCCACCACAATAAAATAAATTAAAAAAATGAAAATGTCGTCGTATCTCCGGAAATGTTTAACCGATTCAGCTAAAATTTGGTGTGTCGATGGAGCTTTGAAAGTATAAGTATTGGTGAGAAAACAAACCGAGCCAATTGTAACAGGGCGGGGCAGGTCAGAAAAATTATAGAAAATATTAACTGAAATCTTAATTTATATATTTTTTGTGAGAATTTGTCAGATGGCTGGCAAAAATAAAACAATATATTCAAAATTTTAATAAACGTCATAATTTTGTGACATATGTGTCAAAATTAGGTTAATGTTGATTTGTATACCGAGTGCAGCATAAGAGTTGAGTTTAGGGCTTTTAACAATTTATTTTAGAATACAAAAATAGGTGGTTTGGTGGGAAATATTTTATAATATCGTAGTACGGACTGACGGAACGTTACTTTATAAGTAAAAGGTTCTGCCACTAGGTAGCGACCAAGTTTAGGCTGTTTGTTAAATTTTTTCGCAAATGTTTTCAGAATCAGTAAATCGGCAGTCAGTAATTTACAAAAATTTATTTTCGAAAAATCCGCTAGATGACCGAAAAAATTTGTTGTACCAATCTTGGAGAAATTTTATTTGTGACTTCTTACGGTATTATGTGACGTATATAAAAATTTTGGAAAAAATTCAGTGGCGTACAAAAATAAAAAATTTTTTTCATTTTAGATTTTGTTAAAAAAACTTTTATAGAGAGATTTAGGGTAGGGGTGATACATATAGATATCTTTGCCAGGGCTACCGATATCTTTGTTAAGGCTACCACAATAGAAAACAAAAGTGAACATTATGTCATCGTATCTCCGGACAAAATTTGGTGTGCTGGTGATTGGAGGTATTGCGGCAGAGAGTGACGATATTTTTTTTTTGCATTTTCGAGATCACCGTGTTCAGAAACGTAAAGATCTGCAAAAAGTAAAAAAAAAATTTCTGTGTCGGTCTGTCTGTCGGTCTGTCTGTCTGTCTGTCGTCAAATTTTGTCGATCGATTTGCTTCCGAGCCATCCAACCAATTACGACCAAATTTGGTATGGTGGTAGGGTTCACTGTGGAAAGGTGAAAATAAGGTTTTCGTCGCGATCTATCAATCAGGAGTGCCACCACAAGAAAATAATACGGGATTTTAAAAAAATATTTTATCTTGCGATATGTTATTTTAAAGGCCTTAAAAGGCTTTATCCAGAATAGGTAAAATTAATCTTCTATCTGTCGTCTGTCAAAAATCACAAGTTGTCAAAGTTGAAACTTTAAGAGTGAATAACTCAAGAAATGCTGAAGGGATCTTACCCAAATTTGGTACGTAGGTACATTGATCCTAATGGATATGAGAGCATATGTAATCCTTCGATAGAAATCAGTAATGCAACATGAAAAAAATAAAATTAACTTTTTTGGCAAAAACATGAAAAAAGTTTTTGTCGATCGATTTTCTCCGGCATTTCTGCGTCGATTGCAATCAAACTTATTGGACGTATGCCTCGTGGGCTGGAATGGTGAAAATAAGGTTTTGCCAGAGAAATCTTCACCAGGGCCACCACAATAAAATAAATAAAAAAAAATGAAAATGTCGTCGTATCTCCGGAAATGTTTAACCGATTCAGCTAAAATTTGGTGTGTCGATGGAGCTTTGAAAGTATAAGTATTGGTGAGAAAACAAACCGAGCCAATTGTAACAGGGCGGGGCAGGTCAGAAAAATTATAGAAAATATTAACTGAAATCTTAATTTATATATTTTTTGTGAGAATTTGTCAGATGGCTGGCAAAAATAAAACAATATATTCAAAATTTTAATAAACGTCATAATTTTGTGACATATGTGTCAAAATTAGGTTAATGTTGATTTGTATACCGAGTGCAGCATAAGAATTGAGTTTAGGGCTTGTAACAATTAATTTTAGAATACAAAAATAGGTGGTTCGGTGGGAAATATTTTATAATATCGTCGTACGGACTGACGGAACGTTACTTTATAAGTAAAAGGTTCTGCCACTAGGTAGCGACCAAGTTTAGGCTGTTTGTTAAATTTTTTCGCAAATGTTTTCAGAATCAGTAAATCGGCAGTCAGTAATTTACAAAAATTTATTTTCGAAAAATCCGCTAGATGACCGAAAAAATTTGTTGTACCAATCTTGGAGAAATTTTATTTGTGACTTCTTACGGTATTATGTGACGTATATAAAAATTTTGGAAAAAATTCAGTGGCGTACAAAAATAAAAAATTTTTTTCATTTTGGATTTTGTTAAATAAACGTTTATAGGTAGATTTAGGGTAGGGGGTGATACATATAGATATCTTTGCCAGGGCTACCGATATATTTGTTAAGGCTACCACAATAGAAAACAAAAATGAACATTATGTCATCGTATCTCCGGACAAAATTTGGTGTGCTGGTGATTGGAGGTATTGCGGCAGATTTAAATGGGAGACACAAAAGTTGAAATATCTCAAAAACGAGACGATATATCGAAAAACGAAGGAAAAAATCCCCACTCCCTCCTTTACAACCCTGTCATAAATGGAGTCTAGCTATTCTATGGTATTTTCATTTCTAGTGCACACTACAGCCGAGATATGTACGTTGCCTATTTTAAACTTAAATTTTTACGGGCGATCCGTACTCGACCCCCAAAAATTTTATGAACAAATGTTAATAAGTACCTCTAAAAACACATGTATGCAAATTTTCAGATAAATCGAAATGTATCCCCAAAAAGTGCCTTTTAAGGATTAGGGTAGAAAATCTAGGATTGGTCGTAGAAAATGTATAGTACGTAACTAAGAGTTGTAAATCTACTAAACGTTCTTGAAACTTACTTTTGATTCTTACAACTCTCGTTACGTAATATACTATTGAATGGGACTTTTTAATTTTAAAAATCGCTCTATCATATAGAATATATTCATATTATATATCATATCATATATTGTTTAGCATATAGCATATATTGTTACATTCAGCTTTTATTATGTATGTTTGTAATGCAGTATTCTTTGTAGGAGAACGTCTAAACATCTTAACGCAACGGTTTGCATTTTTTTAATTATAGGAGGAAGTCCTTCGTAAGTAAGAACGAAGGCAAGCTGGTTATTAACGTCAAGTCCAAGTTCAGTTAAATTATTCCCATTAGTGTTACTGCTATAATCCTCTTTGTTGTCAGCAGGGGTGGGCAAAATACATGAAAATATGTATTTGAAATACAAAATACAGTATTTCAAATACAAAATACATTACATTTTAGGCTTCTATACATCGTATAGAAAGAAGCCTTATGTTCTGGCTCCGTGTCTGTCCGCATGTTTCAAATTTAAGAACTATATAGAACTGTATAGAAGCATAAGAACGCAGTTTTAGGCTTCTATACAACGTATAGGAAGAAGCCTTATGATCTAGCTCCGTGTCCGTCTGTCCGTCTGTCCGTCTGTCCGTCTGTCCGCATAATTCAAAACCAATCAGAACGCACGTTCTTAAAACAATTTTACTTCATATAGAATATTTTTAGATTGGTATTAATTATTCAGATTATTTACATATATATTTTTTAATCCGATATTCTTATTTTGTATTTTTAGAGTAGGTATTTTACGTGTTTCTAATACGGTATTCGGTACGTGTTTCGGGTATTTTAATATTTCATTATGAATTGTGTTTTATTTGTGGTTTGTAAATTGCAAATATTTACCTATAAAGGTCGAAATAAAAAAAAAATATTAAAATGTTAGCGTTTTCCTTATATAGTAAAAAAATCTACCTAATTAAAAGATTAACGCATTAAAAATTGGAATAAAATAAAGCCCAAATAATTTAACCTACCGAAAAAGTAGATGTATAGAAGCCTAAGAACTGTCGCAAAAGCGAGTTCCACCTTGTTTGCATATGCTTTCCTACCGATAATTCACAGGGGGTGAGTACGAGGCGAGGGGGGAGAATTTTTTGCTCAGTTTTTCGATATCTAGCGCCGTTCTCGAGTTATTGCGAATTCAAAAAATTTCATAGTAGGTGCTTCTGTTATTCAAAAAATTTCATAGTAGGTATTTGTATTAACAATTGAAAATTGTTTATAGTAACTTCAGATACCGTATCGTGTGCGTTTTTTAAAACAGTTCGCATTGAAATGGATTGTGATAAAACCGAATTTTTTATTGAGGATGGTTCCTCTGTTAATGCTGATACTGCTACCGGCGCCGTTCCTCGAGAAATTGAAGAAGCAGCTGGTAGAGCGACAGTAGATCTGCTGCCCAAGAAATCGAGACAGCAGTATGATATCGCCTACAACCGATTCATGGAATGGTGCAACCTAAACAAGGTTCAAGGAAAGTTCAGTGAAAATGTGTTCCTAGCTTTTTTTGAAGAAAAATCCAAGTTGTGGAAATCGTCGACATTATGGTCTAATTTTTCTATGATAAAAGCCGGTTTGAATATCAAGAACGACGTAGACCTAGGAAAATACTATAAGTTAATAGCCTACCTAAAAAGAAAAAGTGTTGGATATCATCCAAAAAAATCTAAGATTCTAACAAGAGAACATATTGATAATATTTTGAATCAAGGTCCAGATACCAAGTATTTAATGGTAAAAGTTGCAATGATTTTTGGGTTATTTGGAGCATGCCGTCGCGAAGAACTTTGTAAATTAACAGTAGATGACATCGAAGAATTGGAAGAGTCACTGTTGATACATATATCGGATACTAAAACCAACATTCAACGTAGTTTTTGCATTGTTGGAAGTTACATTACTTATTATCATAAATATAGTGCACTGCGTCCACTCAACGTTACTCATCACCGTTTTTTTCTGAAATATTCCAACAATAAATGCACTGTCCAACCAGTGGGAATAAATACATTTGGAAAGATGCCATATGAGATTGCTGAATTTCTGAAATTCCCAGATGCAAAACTGTTTACTGGCCACTGCTTTCGACGTTCGTCGGCATCTTTGTTAGCAAATTCAGGAGCAAATCTTACAACAATAAAACGACTTGGAGGATGGAAGTCATCAATTATTGCCGAGGGGTACATCGAGGATTCCCTTAAAAATAAAGATCAAATTGCTCACAATATTTTTCCTTCGACCAGCTTTGGTACTTCATCTGCGATTGATAATTCGAGTAGTAACGACCCAAGCAGCAGTCACAACAATGTTTCAATGGCAACAAAAATTTCGTCAGCTATTTCCCAAGGAATTCATATTAGTAATTGTTCTAGTTCTAATGTGTATGTCACTATTTACAAATAAATTATAAACTAATTATCACTAGTGTTAAAACTCTTTATTTTACTAGTGTTAAAAATATTTTTAACGTGCTACTTTATAAAATTGAATTTCTAACCCGGGTAATTTGAACTAAAAGTTACACTTTTAATGTCAGTTGTATAAAAAAATATTTTTTTCAAAATTTGTTTAGATTAAACAAATTGTTTAAATTTGTTCTGTTTAAATTTAATAATTGTTTATTACTTTAAATAAAACATTTATTTTAAATCAAAATAAAATCAAATTAAATAAAATTTTTCTTTTATGCAACTAAAAAAACTCAAACAAAATTTTTATTAGGGTTAAACAAATACTTTAGTTGCGTATATATAACAGAATATTTTGTTTGGATCAACTAAATTTGCTTCAGTCAAACAAACATTTTGTATCAAAATGAATATAAGTAGTTACCTGGAGATTGCAATTTAATGTGTGTACAGCCAATTGTTGCTAACACATTTGGAAAACCACATATTTATTCCGGAAGCATAAAACCGTAATGCCAGTAATAATTGATTTATGGGCGATACTGATTGATTTCTAAAATAATAATACCCAAAATAATTGTCATAAATAATATGCACATTTATGAATAATATATTTATTTATCATTAATAAACTCTAGAGATCCTACTATTAATTTTAAAACCTTAATTTTAAATCTTACGACAAATTCCACATTAAAATTTTCATTTTCAAATCTCTCTAAACAATCCAAAAATCTAACAATAGCCATGGCGAGAGAAAAATAAGAATAAACACTAATTTATACCTGTAATACAACCGCTAAGGAATCCCTAACACGTTAGGGGTCGGTAAATCGGATACCTAAGGTTAGGGATTTCTTAATGCTCTTTAGGAACTTTTAGCGCTTGGTGAAAACCAAATTTGACATAAGAGTTTCTTATTTCAAAGTTAGGGAATTCTTAACGTTAGGAATTGTTGGTGAAAACGGGCAATAGACTCTCAGAATATCTTCAAGGTAAATATGTAGATCTAGGAACTGCCATGGAGAGAATACATGACAATTCGGCGATTTTCACTACCATAAGACAAGACGCAGAAACAGAATTTAAAAAGCTGTATGATGATGCATCGATTATTGCTTTGAATTTGGGCGTAGAGCCATCAATACCGCGACGAGTAGGCTCTCAGAGACATAGAGAAAAGTATCCTACTCAAAATCCTGAGATTTATTACAGACGATCGATTTTTGTTCCATACATTGATGATATCGTGCAGTCGCTGACCGAAAGTTTATTAATCTCGATAGCATAATAAATTCGATAATAACCGTTATGCCACGACATTGTAAGTTAAACTTTACAAGGATTTGAAACCATGTCTAGATTTCTATATAAATGATCTTCAAGACACTAATAATGTTATCTTAGAAGGCGAATGGCTGCTTTGGCAACAGAAATGGAAAAACTATGAAGCAGAACTTCCAAAATATCCAACGGAAGCTCTTAATCAGTGCAATATTGACATGTTTCCGAATATGTATATATATATTATTTTAAAACCCCAGGTAAGAAAAAGATTATTGTTACACTATACTATTAAATTGTCTATTAAACTATTATCAGGGCCGATTTATCCATTAGGCAAGAAAGGCAGCTGCCTAGGGCGGCAGTCTTTTAGGGGCGGCAAAAATACTAATTAATTCTAATAAAAAATGTAATATAAATTGAAACTTGATTGTAAATTGTACTTAGGTATTTAAAAATCAAATGTAGAAAACATAAACAATTTTTAAGTGCCGCATAGTAATGCTAGAAAGTAAAGAATAAAAATAAACGAAGAACAAAAAACTGTCTACTGTTTAAGTAAATAAATTTGTTCTCAGAGTTTATACTTATTTTGCTAATAAATATTATGCTGTTAGAATAAGTTCAAATTTTAATTTTAAGGGGGCGGCAAAAATAATATGCCTAGGGTACTCACATGCCTTAACGCGGCATGTTACTGCCTGCCTGACTATTATCACTAAAAATATTAATATTTTTTTCGTATTCTACTTTTATTTATTTAAAGATACTTCTGAATCAACTACAACAGATTATGTCTGAAAATGTGGGAGAGATTATATCATTTGAAAAGAAACTTTTGTTTACAATTTGGATTTTATCAAAACCCGAATCGTTTCTTGCAGCAGGAGACAGATTTAATATGGCTCGAAGTACATCTCATAATATTTTTTTTGAAATGGTTACTTTGTGATAACAAATTTACGACAAAATATTTCTTGGCCAAATTTAAACGAACGACAAAGAATAAGCAGAACTTTGGAGAATAAATCAGGTGAGTTAAAACAAATAATAATAAGATATGAGCTACCGAAGTATATTTTTAGGTATACTAGGAATCGTAGGTGTAATTGGATGGTTGTCATATTGCCATAAAAGGTCCACATCATAACGCGATCGATTATTATAACAGGAATGGTTGCAAAACAACCACTTAGTTGTTTGTTGCCAACAAATACATCAGTAAACTGACTTTATCATTGCAGACAGCTTACAAAACAACTAAGTGGTTGCTTTGCAAGCTGTCTGCTTGTTGTTTAACCACTTGTTTTGCAAGCTATCTGCAATGATAAACGTCAGTTTACTGATGTATTTGTTGGCATACCTAGTAGGGTTCACGATGCTCGTGTATTTAGACAAAGTCCCTTGTATGATATCCTAACAACCGATCCACAATCTATTAGTTCAACTGAACATCTTCTTGGAGATGCCGCTTATCCATTGAGTCTGTTTTTGTTAAAACCTTACAGAGACAACGGACATTTAAGAAATGTTGAAATAAGATTCAATAAAACAATGAGTGCTATTAGACCATTAATAGAACAAGCTTTTGGTCTATTAAAAGAAAAATTACGCAGGTTAAAATATTTAGATATGGCTAGGGTGGATATGATTCCTAGTGTAATCACAGCTGCTTGTGTTCTTCACAATATGATAATAGCAAATGATGGCTTAGATGCAGAACCTACAGAACCGCTTGCACCAGAAGATCTGCAACAAAATGAAGAGTTACTTTTAGCCAGAGAAGAAAATAACACTGCCGAAAGAAAAAGGGACTATATTGCTTCTCTTCTTGATTAGTTTATTGAAGCATCCGCAGTTTGTTCTGCAGTCTCAGATTGATTTTTCTGATTATTACTAATTTCTCTCAGTAATTTAATTTTTTTTTTGAAGTTGGATATTTCCCTCGACGCATTTCCTTAAATTTCTAAGTTCCTCCAGCCTTTCCGCCTCTGAGGCGGCAAATTTAAGGTTTTCCCGGGTACCATAAATCCAGGCTACGCGACTGAAGCAAGATACGGAGGAGTTCATGCGATCTTATACGCTTTACTGCCAAACAAAACTAGAGCTACAGATGTTCGGTTATTCCAACTAATATTAGAATTGTACCTGATGTTAGGCCAGAAAGTGTCTCATGTGACTCATCTACAAAATGGAGAACACAAAATACTTATTAAAAAATCAACATGCTTGCCATTTCCAAAACTCATCAATAGAGAAAGTGTGACTGCAAATTCAAATCAATCTCTACTATCGCATCTTCATAAACCAAACATCTGCTGAAAGTCGAAGTCTCGCATCCCAATCGGAAGGTAGTTCTGACATTAAAAAAATGTAACCCTCCTCCCCATAAAGAAATTCTGGGTACGGGGCCTAACTGGCCGCGTTCAAAAACGTCATAAGCCGATCCAGAGTGATTTTCAAAATTATCCTTATAAACTTGTGTTTTTGTGGTAATTGGTATTAGATATTTTAGACTATTATTCTATATAAATAAGATAAGACAAGATAAATATTAAAATTAAAAAACAATTTCAGACAAATATAAATCATAAACAAATTGAAAAATTATGAAATTATTTGCAATAATTAAATTCATTGCTGAGGAAGATGCGCCCGATGTAGTGGCAACTAATTGGATTAATTATAAAAAATCCACTTGTTACTATCCCAATGTCCGGACGACATTTTTAAAAAACAAATTGGTTATAGCACGAAAGGACCCAAACGAAAATTGGCTAGAATGCCCAATGCAAATAATAAAAGAGTTCGGTAAGCATAATCTGATTAAAATCTACTGCACATTTTTAAGATTTATATTTATATTTTCTTACTTTACAGATACCTATGAAGACGGTAATAAACAGCTTTCGGAAGCGGAACAAACATCTAACATTGATTCTGAAATGGAAGGTAGCGACAATCGCAGTGTGAAAAGAAAAACGCGAAAAGTTGTGGGTGTAGACGAAAGCGACTCCGATGATGAACCTCCAAAGAAAAGCAGGAAGATAGTCAAAGAGTTGCTGCTGCCGTATCCGCCTGAAGAAAATGCTGAATCTGAAGAAAATTTGTAAATTTTTTGAATTGATTTGATTTAATAAAAAAAATAATAAAAACCAAAATTAAACTTTTTTTTTCTGCTCTCAAAAACCTGTAAACGACAACCGTGAAAAGCGCCAAGTCAAAAAGACGCCGGTTCTACTTTGTAAAAACATCACGAAGTGAAAAAGCGAAAAAAAAAACATTTCCCTTTAAGCCATTTCCCCCAAAATTGCCACTGCGTAAAAAGGCGCTCATTGGATATTCCCTAGATGGCGCCAATTAGGCTCCTGCGGCCTGAAGGTAGTGAAAAGCAGGGCCGTGTAACTAAGCAAAGTTGCGCCGAAAGCCGTTTCAATTAATGTCATCACTACGTAAAAAGACGCTCATTAGACATCTTAACGGCCAACTAGCTCTTTTTAATTTATTATTTTCAAATTAAGCTGCGTTCTCGAGCATTTTTGGTACCCTTTTTGCGCTCTCAGTCGCCCTACCCTTGTTACAGTACTGATGAAAAGGTTAAGACAAGCTTTAAAAAGCTTGCAAATGACAAGCTTTTGAAAAGATAAGCTTAATGCAAGCTTGTGGAGCGTCAATTAGCATGCTTATGGAAAGGTTTCTGCAAGCTTAAGGGTTGTCAACGACAAGCTTGCACTAACCTTTACGTTTGTCATTGACAAGCTTACGGCAAGCTTGTAAATGACAAGCTTTTGAAAAGCCATTTGCCTTGTCACGACTAGGCTGCGATAAGCTTAATACAAGCTTGTCAAGCGTCAACTAGCACGCTTACGGTAAGCTTACACGAATATTCATAACAGCCTTAAAAAAGGCTTGCATATAATAAGGTTGTGGCAAGCTTGCAAATGACAAGTTTTGAAAAGTCATTTGCCTTGTCGCGACAAGGCTACGATAAGCTTAATGTAATCTTGTCAAGCGTCAACTAGTACGCTTATAGTAAGCTTTTTGTAAACCTGCAGGCTTATAATGACAAGCCTGCAGCAACCTTATCGCTCTATGTTATCGCTTGTCACCGACAAGGTTGATGCAAGCTTGAAAACACCTTAAATTGCTATCTGGGTATGAATTAGCGGCGATTACAGCTCTTCAAGAGTGCATACACGGATGTTTTTCTATCTCTCTCAAAATAAGCATTTAGCCATTATATGTAATTTAAGAAGGAATTACGCTAACGATGATGAATTTGCATTGAAAGCACGAATGATTATTTCCATAGCATTCTTACCTCCTCAGCTCCGCTTCTTCAATCCGAAGAAAGCAAAAATTTAAAAAACAATTTTTTCCATAAGACTATAATTTGGGCTTGGAATGATAATATTAATGGAAGCTCAAAGGTAATTGACAGCAAATCTTCAAGCAGCTTTATAGTTGAATCTGTTTATCCTTGTCCGCGGCTGCTTATTAATTTATTCACAGCTAACCAAAATAAAGTATTTGGCCATTCCCCTATCCGCAACCCGGGGACGCGCCACGCTGCTGGTTAGGCATCAGGGACGAAAGCGAGCACAATTTACTATTACAAGCTTTTACCCTGGAACGTGGAAAAATGGTGAACGCTTCACGAATATGCGTGTCATCCTTGCGCAGGGACCATGCTAATCTTCTCTGTATCGTTCCAATTTTAGTAGATGTACTGCCGAAGCGAGTACGATTAACTCCGTTTGCGATTCTATTTATATAGGAAAATATGTGAGTTGGTACTTCTTCGGATAAAATGCTTTAATCTAAGATCTATCGTCAAATAAAGACCACTTTAAGGTAAATCATTTTTTAAAGCAAAACCTTTGTTGTTAAATTTTATCAGTTGGCACTTAAAAATATGACTTAAAACTAGCCATTTCGTAATCAGGGCCGATTTATCCATTAGGCAAGAAAGGCAGCTGCCTAGGGCGGCAGTCTTTTAGGAGGCGGCAAAATTATTAATTAATTCTAATAAAAAATGTAACATAAATAGAAACTTGATTGTAAATTGTTAATTATTTAAAAATCGTATAACATTATGTAGAAAACATAAACAATTTTTAAGTGCCAGAGAGTAAAGAATAAAAATAAACGAAGAACAAAAAGCTGTCTGCTGTTTAGGCAAATAAATTTGTTATTTTGTTAATAAATATTATGCTTTTATAATAAGTTCAAATTTTAATTTAAGGGGGCGGCAAAAAAAATATGCCTAGGGTACTCACATGCCTTAACGCGGCACTGTTCGTAATGTAAAAATGATGAAAACACAAATTAATTAAATTAAATATTTAAATTAAATTCATTGAATTTACAAGGTATGCCATGCCCTTCATCGTAAGAACTTATTTTAAATTTGCCAAGGACAGCAGAAGCAAACGGATCCTCCTCCTCCTCTTTCCAGTATTCGGAGTATTCCAGAGTTCCAGTATTCTATCTATGAAATCCCAGCACGCTGCTCCTGATACGGCGTGTCATTTTTTTGCTAACCTAAAAGCACTCTGTTTGGTAAAATTTTTTTAACGACCGAAAATTATATTAAACCACCGCCGGTACTCCCCCTGGGACGAGTTGAACATCAATCGAGTTTCCAACCAATCGATTTGAACATCAGTCACCGTTTTGATGGCTTTCCAGCTAGGGAAGCATTCATAAACTACGTGGTTTGGTCAAGGGGGGGGGGGGGGTAGGGGTTAGGTAGAAAGTTACGCAAGACTACATGAGGGTAGGGAGAAGTTAGAGTCCTGCTACGTAGTTTTTTCATTTATTTTATTTCGGCACAATGAAAGTAATTTGCAGAATAACTGACAACATAATATGGATATTTAAAATTATAACTATAAAAAAATATAAACTAATATAAATTTAATATCGGTCTTATTAAGTTTTTATGCCAAATAATTTTTTAATTGTTTTGTTAACAGAAAGCACTAACTGTCTTCCGGACTTGGTAGAAAAAAAAAACTACGTTCCGTCTAAGGGGGGGGGGTATCATAGAGGTATCATGATAAAAGTTACGTTAAGCTACATGATGGGAGGGAGGGGATCTAAAGAGGTCAAAATCAAACTACGTGGTTTATTGACGCTCCCTAGTTACCATATTTCAGTAGAATGTTCTTTGCCAATGTTACCAAAATTCTTCAAGTTTCGTTTTTATTCAAGTTTTATAAAATATATAAAAATCATTTTTAATTTCTAAATTTTAATATATTATTTTGTTCTGTAGGTATATTAAAAAATGTCAAGTTTGCCTTTAACCTCTTAAAAAGAATACTCCGGATGCTCATTTTGATATTAAAAAGTTAAATACTAATTTTCCGACGGCGAAACGGCAACGGCGAAATGGCGACGGCAAGATGTTCTAGAGCGGTTTTGAAAACTGACATTTTTGATATGTTGCGTTACAGAGTGTTGCCAAATCTACCAATTTTTTGGCAGATCTACCGATGTGGAAACAAGACATAAGAAAATTTTTTATATAAATTAGTTGCGCCTATGGTTTAGTTATGTATTTTTAAATATAAACTACCGAAAATGTATTGAAAGCTATGGAATTTTTACTTTCGAACGATCTACCGACATGTACGACGATCAGCTATTTACCATAATTTTGTTGAATACATCTGGCAACACTGCCGTCACATAGTTTTTACCAGCGCCCAGGGATGGCGCTCACGATCTCCATTTGAAATGTGGCGTGTCGGTTTTTTAAAGAATTCTGTTTTTTAACGCCTCAAGAAGGAAATGTTATCATTACAACAGTGGTGGTAAAGTTCACAATTTATAATTGAATTCTGTAAGTAATTATTAATTATATATCTATTAAGATATTGTTTTATAAATTTATCATAAATGAATTGATTGCATCAGTTAATCTTCAGAATATTTTTTATAACCTTAAATTTGGTATATTTGATTGTTTGAACATTTTTTGTAGGGTTATTTTTAATACAAAAATGTGGAATTCTGACAACTGCAAGTATTTTAAAACATTTGACGAATGATTTTCGTTTAGTTAAGATCAAGTTATAGTTTCGATCGAATTTCGATAATGTTCCGAACTTAATTGTTTCGACTACGTAAGTTATTTTAATTATTTATTAATAGTAATATCTTTTGCTCTTTTTAAGTTTTATGATATTTTATTGAAAAGCTCTACATTACAACTAATTACTTTGTCCCCTCCCTACACTGAGAAAACTGTTTGGTTATAGAGAACAAATGTCGTTTGATATAATCAAATCCTAAGTATAAATACAGAGAATCAAATATTATGTTACGGCAATCGAAGTATTTGGTTGGTGAATATATTGGGAGTAAAATTATATTAAGTAACTATTAACATATCAGAATGTTGGGTACACGAAATATTTGATAGATAACAAACATTCACTATTACTATTCAAAAATTCATTTGGTTACTGTAAGCAAATGAAGTTAACTATAAATTATTGTTTTAATCTATACTATCAGAGATATATACCTTTTAAAAATACATTTAGTAATAGCTACCAAAATATAACGTTCAATTAATAAATTGTTAATAAATATAAAAGCATAAAAGGCTTGGTTGAAATCAATGTTATTCATGATTAAAATATTACTCTAGTTCTTGTAAAAAAATGTTTTGTACTATAAAACGATATTTAATTACAGTTAATTAAGAATTTGTATTTATATAAAAATCATTTAATTGTCACTATTATTTATTGCTTTATTTTAAATTAATCATATATTTAAAAAAAAGATAGGTATTGTAGTAGCCCAATCGCTGGTTGGTTAAATGAATTTTGACTTCTAAATTGGGCTGATATAATAGGTTTCTATGTAGATTTGAGTTTTACTACTTTCCTTATTATCAACTAAAGTAGAAGTCCAAACTCATTAGCCAACCAGTGATTGGACCACTATTATATAGGTACACGTATAGATAGGTATTTATAAATAAAATTGGACATTTTATAAGAAATAAATCTATATAGGTACTTTTTAATTATAAAATAACATAAAACGAAACAATACGATTTTTATAAACTAAATTAATTATATATTTTTATAACTTAAAAACTAAAAAAAAAATTAAAACATTTTCTTATTCAACTTTTTCAATTATTGTAAGAAATAAATTTATAGGTAGATATTTGTTACAAAATTACAAAATATAGCAAAACAAAAATTCTTTTATAAACAAAATTAATTATTGTATATTTTAAAACTTGAAAACTAAAATCGAACACCAAAAATTAAAACTAAAACTACAAAAATCAGTTAAAAATTCATCATGATACATTCTGATCCACAGTTGGTAGAATGTATTTGATAACTTTTAAGACCATTTTCAACTTGAATAATATGGAATTGTTTACTGGTTTCACTGATATTTTCCAAGTGAAAGGACTTAATATGTTTGTTCACACCAAGACAAGTATGTTTTTTATAAACAAGAAAAAAATTGTTATCATCACACTTGATAATATAACTTATTACTAATTTTTACTAATTAAATGTGACTGGGTGTGTTTGATTACCTACACAGATATGTTCGACGATTCCTTCTACACTATCGACAATGCTTGGTTTAAAATTCTTCCCCCTTTTATTAGTTGATATTTTTGATTTTGGTGGAATGTATGTTTGTATGTAAGTTCTAGCATCTAAAAGTTCTAAGATAAAAGAAACCCAAGTTACCATCAAAAAACTTACCATCATCTAGTTCGTTGCCATCTAGCAAATCAAAGAGAATTTCGTTCGTTCCGGTTATGGATGCCTTTTTCAAATTTAATATATTGGTAAAAAACTTATTTCATTTTAATAATAAACATGATGTTTTACCCACAATCAAATGATTAAAATCATGTTCAATCTGTCAATATTTATGATAAACGTGTAAAAATGATTTAAATTAAAAAAAAAATATTTTAGTACTAGGACTAGGGTATATCCGGAAGGAGTCCTTAGTATTGGCCATTCTTCGTAAAAATCTTTCACGTGTAAGTATTTTGGCTGTAAATTTTTTAGGCGCCAACTGTACCTTCTTGCGGATCACTAATATCTAAAAAAATATTTATATTAATGCATCCGATTTGGGTAACCTATATAAAATAATAAAATTAGTTATTAGACATCATGCAGTTTACCTTGAAGGTTCTCTTCAGAATTTTTTTTATTCCTAGGGTTTTTTATTTCTATTTTAATTCTATATTTATCTATAAGTTTTCCCTTAGAAATGCCAGGTTTATTGTCTCTACTTTCACTCTTTTTTGTAGGTGACACGTAATATGTTTCTCTTATCTCACGTGGAAATATTTTGGTAATTTCTTCGGCTAAACAACTTAACAAGCCGACTGAAATTAACACAGTTCTTTTGAACATGTCAACGTTTGGAGGCAATCTACTTACCTTCCACAATTATTCAGAAAATAAGTTGTGATTATATCACATAAATAGCCTTGGCAGCGTGTATCCAGTGGCTTCTTATCCCGCCTGTAAAGTTTTAAAATGGCACTGCCGATTAAATCTGATTCTATCAGGTTTTTCAGATTCAAGTTGCTTAGAATGTCCTTCTGTTTTTTGAAATGGGGTTCATCTGAATTACTCTCCACAGAATTGAAGGCACAGTCCCATGACCTGAGATGTTGAAAAATGTACAAAAATTAGCCAAATTATGATGATAAAGTGGGTATTTGAGTGAACCCGACTATACACTTCACCAAGCACGGAACTACCCCAGTTAGACTAAGTGGGCCGAAGCCGGGCCCAGTTATTTTTGAGAGGGCCAAAGACCTAGAATGTTTTTAAAAAAGCAAAAAAAAAAAGGTAATGTACGTGACTAATAACAAAAAATAATGCAATACTGCGATTATCTTAAAAATGCGTATGTAAAAATTTTAAACTTAATTAGTCAGAAATAAATCACGAAATTATTGGAACGAAATTCTTTATTTGCCAGGGTGGGTCAGCACAACTTTTAGGTGGGCCATGGCCCACCCTGGCCCCCCCGTAGTTACGTGCCTGCACTTCACACTGAAATGATTTAAAAATTGCCATAAAAGTATTTATAATAGTGCTCACATTAGTAAACCCTTCACCATGAAATAATTAAATAATCAATTGATACGTGGTTTTGGTAACGTAATTCGATATAACCATAATCAATATTTTTGAAAACCAAAAAAATGCACACAAGTTATTTGTGTTAACTTAAAAACATTTTAGTTCTAAAAAGTGGGTGTATTTTTTGTTTTTTTCTAAAATATTGATACGGAAAACAAGTCGAGGATCCATGCAGCAATGTCAATAATAAACTATAGATAATATAATTTGTTATTGTTATCTTACCTTCAAATGTAGCCACTAATTCTTCGCAATTAATATCTTTCAAAATATCTTGAATATAAGGCATTTTAAAGAACACATTTAACACAAAAACGTTCACTATAATACTGTACTGATTTCACATGCAATAATTACAAGGGGGTAATCACTTAATGAAGTCTGTGGAACGGGGACAATAAGTCATAATGAAGTCTCATGAAGTTTCATGAAGTCTTATGAAGTTTTGTGCAGTCTTGTGAAGTCTTTGAAATCTCATGAAGTCTCATGAAATCTTGTGCAATCTTTATGAAGTCTTGTACAATCTTTATGAAATCTTTGCAGTCTTTATGAAATCTATGCAGTCTTGATGAAATCTTTGCAGTCTTGATGAAATCCTTGCAGTCTTGATGAAATCTTTGCAGTCTTGATGAAATCTTTGCAGTCCTGATGAAATCTTTGCAGTCTTTATGAAATCTTTGCAGTCTTTATGAAATCTTGGCAGTCTTTATGAAATCTTTGCAGTCTTTATGAAATCTTTGCAATCTTGATGAAATCTTTGCAAGTTTGATGAAATCTTTTGCAGTCTCTATGAAATCTTTGCAGTCTTATGAGGAAACGAAATCTTATAACGTGGCGTCATATGGCATTATAATTGTAATATCCAACGAATGTTTGATATTAGTGTGTGATATTTGATATTGGTGTTTGCGTTTTAAAACCGCAAACACCGTATAATTAAAGAAAGGGTCAAGTATGCGAAATTTTGTTTTTCTTTATACATTGTTTACTACGACAAGATTAGATATTACGAGAATGAAATGCGATAGTGCGGTATATTCAACCAATTTCGAAGTATCATTTTCAATATGATACATCGTATTGAATGTGATACTTTTGTTACTACCTATAATAGGTAGTGCTAGGTAGTAAAACATACTTCTCTGATGATTTAATGTGATTTTTCGAATTTCAGAATGATGCACGAGCGAGCGAGCAAGCGGGATATGACTTATGACTCCGAAGTCAACGCTCTAGTCAATTTTCAAACAGCCTTACCTTTCATGTGCTAGCAAATATTCTTTTGTGCTGTTTCTGGTGCGTGGTGCCCTAAGCAATTGCTTAATTTGCTTATGTGTTAATCCGGCACTGCCCATACTACGTGACCCATTTTTTTGCAATTTTTTACCCCCGTCAGAAATAGACGGTTTTTTTTAACAGAAAGTTAAAAAAAATTAATTTCGAATAAATTTGAGTTTATGAATACGGCGCTTAAAAAATATTATCAAAAAGAAAAAACTCATGTAAAAACATTTTGAAAACTTGCACTTTTAAAAAAGTTGACGTCCCGGCATATCGTCGCCTGAGAATCAGGGTTTCTAGTTCAACTTTTGTAAATCTTACAGTACAACAGTTTTAAAGATTCTGTATTGCATTACTCTCCATTAAAAATTTTTTATAAAACTTTTTTGCAATATTTCGACAAAATTTTAATAACAAAAACAAAAAAATTTGTTCAAAACCTGAAAAAATTCAGGTAAAAAATATTACCTCTCACTTTGACATAAAATACATATTACCTCTCTTTTACATGTATTTTGAATTCACTCTACTGCGGCATTAAAAGTATAACTTCAAAAAATTTTGCCCTAAATTTGACGTCTCTGAAATGTGCCGCTATAGCCTCCACCCTATTCAGCCTGCTGGTAAATCCGCCACTGGTTAAATGCATCGAATAAGTTTTCGATGAGAATATCATAGCATTCCGTCGTAATTCGAAAATTAATTTCAAAAGTACAAAATTGCATAAAAAATAAAAAAAAAGATTGTTTTTAGTTTAAAAAATTAAACACAATTAAGTAAGAGCGGCAGACACACACTGCTCCATCGACCATCAAGCCATCATACCACGTATGTGTTTCTGACTCATTAGTCGTCATCAGTGCCGCATACCTTGATGAAAAACACTTAATTGTGTGCACTTAAATAGCTGTGGTCTGAAGAACATGCCGGACTTCTAATATAGAAGTCCAGTTAGAAGTCCGGCATGTTCTTCAGACCACAGCTATTTAAGTGCACAATTAAGTGTTTTTCATCAAGGTATGCGGCACTGATGACGACTAATGAGTCAGAAACACATACGTGGTATAATGGCTTGATGGTCGATGGAGCAGTGTGTGTCTGCCGCTCTTACTTAATTGTGTTTAATTTTTTAAATTTTAATTTGTAGTTGTATGAATTTTAATTTATACTAGCAAGATTGCGATAACCTTTTATCTTCATTATATTGTTTTTAGTGTTTACGCAATCCTGCACAGTTTTGTTGAAATTCTGACACGTCTCTACTGAAACTGATACATCAGCAGTGCCATAATATGCTTTAGTAAACTGTGCTAATTTTTAAATAAACATCAAGAACCGAGTACATTTTGAGTACCTAAGTCGGTGTTTCCCAAATGTCCCGAAATTGCCAACCCCCAAAATTAGACAACAGTATCAAGGAAACATCCGGAAATTTTGTTTGCATTACAAAAAAAATAAAGTAACTATGGTGTTTCTTAAATATGTAATTATTGTAATTAATAATTAATAAGACTTAAATAAAATACAAATTAATTCCCTATTTGTTTTTTTCTTATGTCGTGGGTTTGCGGATCGTCAAAATGAAACATGCCGCGGACCACTATTTGGGAAACATTGACCTAAGTAATTAATTTCAGATTTATACAAAAATTTAAATAATCGTCAATACCGTCATATAATTTTAAAACAAATAATTGACAACATGGCTTCAATAAAATATTTAGATCAAACAAAAATACACAAGAATATCTAAAAGCAAAAATAACAAATAAGAAATATATACATAATTTATATGTACTCGTACATTCAAAAGTGCTCGCACACCATCGAATAATTATGCTTGCTTTATGCACAAAAATTAAAAACTAACAATTAAGAATTAACATGTAAAAATTAACATTTAAGAGTTGGATGGTGCTAAAATAGGCAACCCATTTATGCACGTCATGTAAAAATTAACAACTAAGAACTAAGAGTTGAAAAAATTTCAACTTCTTAATTTTTCTTAATTTTTTTTCCTACTGCGCAAGCCTAAGCCTGATTTGATAAGATTTCAAACGTTGTATATAATTTTAAGTTTTAAGTTTTAATTTTAATCATTCTGATTAATAATAACAAACTAAACTCTTTCCACCTGAACAAACTGCACTTTAATCATTGTTATGTGAGGTTATGTAGAGTACTGAGTACACCGTGTTTACATTGCAAACTAATTTCTTAATTCTTACATGAGTTGTGCATAAATTGACCACATTCTTAATTGTTAATTGTTAATTTTTACATGTTAATTCTTAATTCTTAAGTGTTAATTTTTTGTGCATAAAGCAAGCATTAATCTCGGATAGGTGCCGACCGTCATTGTACACAATATGTAATAGAAACTTCAACAAACGTCTATAATTTCTTAATACGCAGCGAAAACAAAGTAAGAGTCAGACAGTAAGAAGTCTACGGTATTATGGAATCTTTATGAAATCTCATGACTCCTTGTAAAATCTACTGAAGTCTTGCGAAATCTCATGAAATCTTTAGCAAATTTTATGAAGTCTGCAATCTTGTGCAATATTTATGAAATCTTATGAAGTCTTATGCAATCTTTATGCAATCTCATGAAGTCTATAAAATTTCATGAAGTCTATGAAATCTTGTGAAGTCCCGTCAAGTATCGATGAAGTCTCGTGAAAACTCATGCAATCTTTGTGAAGTCTCGCAAAATATTTATGAAATCTCTGAAGTCTTGTGCAATCTTTATGAAATCTCATGAAGTCTATAAAATTTTATGAAGTCTCTAAAATCTCATGAAGTCTTATGAAATCTTCATGAAGTCTTGTGAAATCTTTTAACTTCATGAAGTCTGTGGAACGCAAAATTTTAAGTGATTACCCCCTTGAATAATTATCACGTTAGCAATTTGCAACAGTTGCTCGGCGCCTTGTCGCCGCGATCACGTATTTTCAAAATCCTGACTTAGCAGTTTGGCGCTAAATCAACACAAATTACTTAGCGGATGTATGTACATACCACAGCTTAACCCATGTAATATTATATTTGAGATAAATAAGTTATAGTTAAGATTTGGTTATTGTTACGATATTATTTATTGACTGTAATTTGTATTCATTTATAATAAAAAGTCTAAGTTTCTTTGAATTCTGCCTGGCGTTATTATAAAAATATTGAAAATTACAATCAATCTAAACAAATCTTTATAATAATAATTAGAAATAAGTAAATATAAACGATATAAGGTTACCAGCACAATAATTAGTTAATATTAAAACAATGTACTCAAAAAAAGCATTGTGTAGAGGTAAATTGACTAAAATTTTTGTAGTGCATTTATCTTTGTTCTTATTACTTTATTAAATGTAATATTAATGAAATTTCCCCAATTAAATATGTTGTGTTATAGACACCAATCTATTTTCTCAGTGTAACTGATCCTATTTCATACGCCTCCTCATACTAGGCCCGATCATAATTTAAAAAATAAAATATATTAATATAATCTATGTAAATATACTGTCGTGTTTCAAAAACATATTTTTGAATTTTGTATTTTTGGATTTTGATTTTTGATTAAGTTAGCATTTTTATTTTGACTTTGTAAATGATTGTAAATATTTTTGAATTTTGATTGTTCGCGCCAACAAAGTTAAAGTTGGTACGAAAGTTTTTGATTAATTTGCTTTTTGCCGGCCGCGTCGACCGGAGTGGTCGATTTTACGGAAGGTCTCCGTAGTTATTAATTTAATTTTTAGTTGAGAATTTTTGATTATTTTTCGAATAAAGTTTTTAATTTGCTGTGAGTAATAATTTATAAATTTGTTGATTTTGGAATAAATTGGAAATTAAAAGAATAATTTAAGTACGAGGCGTATGGATGTTATCGAGCACATTTGGCGAGCCGAGATAGATAGCATAGAAAATAAATAATACATTTTAAAAATTAATATTGACGATCGATAATTTAAAATTATTTTGAAAATTAAGAGGTCCGGGTCATCGCAATACATACATATTAATTTACAATTGCAGTCGAATCAAACGAGGAAGCAAATTTATGCTATAATACAAGAGGAAACCATTCTCTTCAATCACTTTGTAAATAAATTTATTAATTTATTATAAAATAACTTTTTTTTATGAAATGCATTTTTTAGAGGGATCAAGATAAATTGGAACAAAAATGAGTAGATATTGTAAACGTGTTTAACTGTGAAAGTTTTTTGTCAGCTTACGATCATAGTGAAGAATTGTTGAGAGTGATTTTATTAACCTTTTCGAGACTGTGGCAAGACAACTGGCGCACGTACCTGACTTGAAAGTCACTGAAAGGCACAAGATTTAATTTAATGGTACGTGGAAGGATTTTGTCTTCTACAGCATAGATAAGAAAGGTAGTTGTTGCAAATTGTCTATCTTCTGCAACGGTTTCGAAAGGGTTAAGGGTAGTGAAATTGTAAACAATTTGGATTCTAGTTTTTGCTTTCAAAGACATATGGGCTTAGAAGACATCATGGGGAACCAGTGTAGTTTTTGGTATTCTGGGAAAAGCAATTAACTTCCATGCTGCACAATTTTGAGTAAGTTTACTTTAATTACTATGATTATACCTGAATGTAATTTTTTTAAATTTAAAACAAATTTTATTCTTATCGTGGAAATTGCCATGTTTTAATTACCAATTTAAAAAAAAAGTGTAACTGTTGAAATATTAGCCAGGGACTGACAAAAGGTAAAAAGCTGTAGAACCAGTTGCATCTGTAAACTAACTTATGCCCGGTTTCTTCACCTTGAGATATCTATCGGATAAGTATAAGTAAAAGTACATATAACCAATCAAATTAATCAAGTGACCAATCAGAAAACCGCAATTCAAATTCAAAATAGCAAATCAAAACTTTGATTGGTTATACTTATGTATACTTAAACTTATCCGGTAGATATCTCAAAGTGAAGAAATCGGGCATTAGGCATACATTTCTTTTAAATCTGCCAATTTTTCAATTGACTTATTAAAATACCATGAATCTTCATTGCAGCTGTACAGATTCTTGACCTACGGTTTAACAGTTTGTACAGACTTTTGGGTTCTGTTGCCTTTCATTTTGCTGCTAAAGAATCTCAGAAATTAACAGAAATATAGTCAATCCATTTAATTTAAGTCGGAAATACGGCACTCAACAAAATGTTTTATTAGTAAGTCCCACACGTATTTCGTGGCACCAAACATTACAACTTACGCATAAGTCTTCATTGTAAACATAGCATTTCCAAGATTCTTTCGTTTGTTTCTTTTTATGTTTGTTGTCTTTCTGATCTTTCTGCTGAAGCCACAGATCATATTTAGGCAACTGCATGTTGCAAGAAGCCAATGTTGAAGTAATTTTGACAGTTTGCTCTAAAATTTGTTTCCAAGATACTACTTGCCGAATACTGGACTCGAGTCTGTGGTGAATGGTTTTGTTTAACCTCCATTGATCAAAAATAGCACAGGGCTCGTTATGATATAATTTTTGTTCATGTTTATTAATCACTGGATTAAGATGTGTCCAGTCATCAAAACGGTTGGCAATTGTGTCTCTAGATTGGGAAAATATCCATCAAAGTTGACAGTAGCATTTGTTTATTGGTGAATAGCAAAGCCATAAACGCTTTGTTTTTAAATCCGACTTGGTAATTTTATTGTAAATAAAATAGAAAGTTGAACATTTTCTATGTTGACCGGCTGGAGGAAAGGGTTCCAACGGTCGACATGGTTGAAAACCAACTAAGTACTTTTTTTGTTCAGTCATCAATAATTCATCTGTATCCTTTATCATTTGTCATAATATTAGTAGCACACCTAATATCGGTATCTATAATAATTGTGATTGTTTCTACATCGGGGTCTACGTTTTTCGAATTCTTAAGAGGATCAATAAAATATGAACATGATGGTGTAGGCCCCGGTTCATTTAACGACTAATGTTTTTAACTGAAATTGAGATGAGGGTAATAGGGTAAATTAAATTAACTTACTTTTTGATTGCGTAAAGTGAGGCGGACTAAATAATAAGCTTCTTTTTTCTTGAAAACAGTTCGGTTTTAACAAAAATCAAAATGTACCCTACCCTTTTGAAGGATTTTTTTTTGGAATTCTGCTAAAGTGCTAAGGGTGACAGTTTATTTCTTTATTACTGGATTATGATATAAAATAAATAATAAAAATAAATATAAACTAATAAATATTTCTGACGAAGGCGATTACCATCGCTGAAAGCTTAAATAAGAATATCAATTATTGTAGTTTATTTAACTTGTTTTATATTTAAAGTTTTATCTTATTGTTCTCACAAGTTAATAATTTATATATGATATGAAATATCTTGTTAAGTCTAGTACTGTGGCTTGAAATCATAATAAAATACCAATCAAGTTGAGTCACACATTAATTGTGTTTCTCTGTATCCACACATTAGAAGATCAATCAAGTTCACATTGATCATTGTACCTATACACTAATCGTGGTGCACAGCAATTGAGTTGCACTTTATGCACACATAGAGAAAAAATTTTAATCCAAATCCATCGCACATCACTTTTGAAGTAAATATTACTGCAGTTGAAGTAATATTTACTTCAAATTGATGTGAGATTGATTTGGACTTCAATTTGAAGTAAAAATTTCTTCAAAACACCAACAATTTTTCTTTGTGTACTCTCGGTATTAGGAGGTCAATAAAATGTATACAAATCGAACTGTACATCAATACTAAATCCCCATCCTGATGCATAGCAGTCGAGGTTCACGTTAATTGAAGGTGCATATAGTATTGAAATTGCGCAATATGATGTATGATGGAGTTGCACACCAATTGAGTTCCACCGAATTTCTGTTTTTGGTAATTTCTAATCTAATATAATAATTAGATCAAAAATTTGTAGTTTAAATATGTAGTTGTTACTTGGTACTTGCCTCAGTTTCATTTACTGTACCTATTTTCCGGATTTGAATTTTCTTTTAGCTTTGTAAATTGAAATTCTTTTGTTTACAACTTATCCAAATACCTCTTCGAAATTTATTAATGTGTCCTCTTGGATTGGACCAACTTTTTAATTGGCAAAAATCTTCAGTTTAAAACAGGATTTTATTTTTTAATCCAGGAAAAAACTTACAAGCCACGATTTTGTTAGAAATTCTGTTTCCACATTAGCAGTTTTTGTATGTCATGCAGATTCTTTCCATTTCTAAAACTCTTTTCACACGTTTTTTACAAGTTCGCTATTCTACATTTCTATTCTTACATCTTGAGGGGACACATAAGCAGTATTAGCTGATCTCTGCCTTTTCTTGGAAATATTTGTTTCCATAATAGAATTAGATGTACAGTAGAATCTCTACCAACCGAATCTGTCATATCGGAAAATTCTGAGAATTGCTCGTTTTATCCAGAAGACCCTTGTGAACATGTTTTATGTAATATGATGCATGTTATTTTTTCTAAGCACGTAACGACTCGCAATGAAGCTAGATTGATTGAGTGAAGCATGTGATAATGCTTAAGAGGGAAAAGAGTCTGAGATACAAACAAAGATGCATATTTTTGTGATTTTTTTGCAGAGTACCTTATTTGTTAATATTTTAAAAATTTATTTTATTATTATTTTTTTCACATTTATGGTCACCGTAAATTCCGGATGGTAAAGGCTCTACGCTGCTTTGTAACAAAATTTAAATATTTGTTACTTAATTTTCTGGCGATGCCCCGTAGTTTCATTTTTATAAACTATTAACCAAGGCGTTTGCGCGACTTGGATAGGAAGGGAGAGGTGGTGATAAAAGTTGGTAGATCGTTTTTGAATTGGACTGTGTGCTTAAATTTTTGCAAGATTGCTTAAAATTTTGGATAGTGAAATTTTTGTGAATGCTCTTGAGAATAATTGTGTTTATCACGAATACTGCTATATTATGGAAGTCATAGAAATTTTGAATCGATTGTGGTTTGGTCGTTTAGATTTTTGCTAACAAATTGTCTATGTTATCTGTGGACAAAATTGATTGGAGGCGAATATCATCGCAACAGCATGCAAGCTAAGTTTATTTTTATTGTATTTATTTTGAATTTGCCATTGATTTGGTTTGCAAATTGTTTTAATAATTTTTAAATCTGCAATATTTATTTTAAGAATATTACTTTATCATACGAAGTCTGAAAAAGTATTGTAATCGTGCAGAAAAAAGAAATTGAGATTTTGATGAATTTAGTCATTTTGGGGTCCCAGAAGCTGAAAATCATCATTTCAAAAAAATGTCTGTATGTAAGGGTGTGTGTAGGTGTGTATGTATATGTGTGTATGTATGTGTGTATATGTATGTGGTCAAATTTTGTGTGCGCTCTACCTCAAAAAGTAATAGGAATTTTTTAACAAAATTTTGTATTTAGTACATAAATACTGAGACTTAGAGCTGATTAGATTTTGGTTAAAATCGGTACACGGAAAAGCAAAAAAAAACAATATTTTGTAAATTAAAAAAATTTATTTTTCAGATTTTTAAAATTTTATTTTTTTATTATATTCTCCTCCAAAATAATAATAAAAAGTATTAATCAATAAACGTGTAAATATCCTACTTTTGGTTATATAGTTTTTACAAATTAAAAAAAACAATTTTTTTCTTATATTTTAAATTTTATTTCTTTATTATAATTATTTCCCTCCAAAATAATAGTTTTTTTTAATTTATTATTAATTAATGTAATTTCGAATTTTGTAATTCAAAATTTGAAAATAGGTGATGAATAATAACTCCCAAAATAAAAAAAAGAGAAGTTGCGTTTATTTTCATTTAGATAGTTACAATTCAAAAGTTCACACTAGACTAAGTTTTCCTTACAGTTTAACATTTAACATTACACCATTTCCTTTACAGGAAGTTAAGTTTCTAGTTACCTGAAAACAATTATTATAAGCATTCTCATACTATCAGCGTCTGATAAGAAGTTACATTTTAAATTTTACACCGATAGCAAATATTTTATAAAGGAAATTAATTATCATTTAATTTGTATTTATTTTAAAAGCGAATTAATGAAATTACAAATAAAGTTTTAAGCAAAATTGATTATTATAGTTTTACGATTATTTTATAAAAGGGGTTGGTTCCTTTATATAACAATTATTTAAAAGTATGATAAAGTTATGGGCATGGCCACATCCGATTTTTTTTTTTCAATTGAAATTTTTTTTTGTTTATTTTACCACAACCTAACTTTGTTTTTATAATAAATAAAATTTAAATAAATATATCTTAAATTTTTTTTACTTTATTCGTAATCTTAACTAATGATTTATAACTGAAAATAATTTTTTATTTCATTATTCTTGGTCGTTTAGATAATTTTGGATAGAGTAAGGAACGTAGAGATTAGGGATAAACTAGCAATAGAGCCAGCAACGAGGAAAGTAATCAACAATCCACTGAGATGGTTCGGACATCTGAACCGGATGAAGGGCGATATGCCAGTGAGAAATGTGTGGCAGGTGGCAGGCAAAAACAGCGGGGAAGAGAACAAGAGGCAGACCTGCAAAAACATGGGACGATAACATTGGACAGATACTAAAAGAGATGGGGAAAACATGGAACGAGGCAAAACAAATGGCACTAGATAGAAGAGAGTGGCGGAAATTTATAAATGAAAATGCCACTATATTAAAAGAGATAAGGGACACCTCAACTACACCTTCGGGTATAAATGAGGCTTTTGATTTTGATTGATTAAATAATTTACAGACTGTATACTCCTCTGAATTAGAAAAATTTCTAATAATCTAAATAATTTATAAAAGAATAATAAAAAGAATATCTAATACTATATCTGTGTCTGGTATCACACTGTGCAAGTGCAATTGCTGAGTTCCTGCAATGGTTTTCGTTTTTTACAATCGGTCATTTAGGTCGTTTACAGCTTTATTATAATCCACTTTTGGCGAAAACTTTACCGTTATATGTAGTTGGAAGATTATTCGGTGCAGAATGGTGCCCATGCATATAGCTCGTAAGGTGTGGTTTTTGTTTATCAACTGCTAGTTATATATAAAAATTATAAAGCGCCCCGTGAAAGATTTCGCCATAAGTGGGCTACCTTGCACATGGCTTTTTGTAGCCACACTTGTAAATTGCTAGTCGAACATTTTCCTTATATCAATCTTAATCCTAATTGTATGCATGTGCAAGTTTACTCAAGACTAATATGTATTTTATATTAGAAAGAAGTTAACATTGAGATTTCTAAGCTTAAGAAATAATACTGTGATTTATTGTACTGTACTAATGGTATTACCATTACGTTGATGCCGACTACAAATTACCGATAGTACGGTCTGACTAGAAACTCCAGCTTGTTAGAAATTAGACAAAACACTAAAAGCTAGAACAATTTAAATACCGCAAATAAATTTAACACATCTTTATCGACATCTTTACGACATCTGTTCATGCTCAAGTACACACCAAGCCAACTATTCGTTTATAAAATAGATTGCTTTTCATGAAATAACAGCAATTTAATTTTCTAAATATAATTTTAAAATTTTACCATTTATATGGTAACTTCAACATTTTTAACAACATTGGTTCTGTCAGTTTTGGACGGTATGAGATAAAACGCCGGAGAAACCTGACATCCACAAGGACATTTACAACCCATAATCCAACTAAAAGAACCCAATTTAACTTTACATTTTGGACAGTGTAGTTTGCCTTGAGTAGTTTGGGTGACATTATCCATCCAAGACATAGGTTCGATAAAATAAATTTTAGTGCATGTATTATTAGTGTTTGTGTAATCTTCATGTGTAATCAAATTGGATTCTGATGCTAAAATACGACGACATTTATTACAACGCAGAACGTTTGGTTCAGGTTGCAGTCGATTTATTGAAGGGTCAGGTCTTATCAAATCGAAAAAGTCTTGTGGTAAAATTTTTGCACCCTTAACTTTCTCCGCCGCCATTCCTAAACGATAAAGTTTATATTTCATAGTGGTTTTATCAATTTTATAACCCATTTCGCCATAAAGCTTAAGTTGGGACACAAAACCTTGGTTCGGACACACGATCTTTCTTTTACGCTTAACTCTTTGAAATGCCTACGAATAAGACAGTTTGTATTTTTGCATAACGTAAGCTATGACGACGGTTGCACTGCGTGACACACCATAGTAACAGTGAACCAGCACAGTGCCAAGAGCTATGCCCTCGTTTATAAAATCCTTCGTATCGTCCATGTGTCTCAATAAATCTTCTTTTGGTAAATCTGATAGCTGTATGAATTTCGTAGATACATTTTTTAATTCTACAATCTGGCGTGGTAATGGACACGTATCTATGGTTAGTATGTGAGTTATAGAATATTTCGTCAATGTATTTAGGTCTGTGGCAGCCGATAAATTTCCAAGATAAAAATGTGGTTCTATTAAATCCAAACTAACTGAATCTGTGATTGTAAACGAGTGGGATATTTCTGCACGAGTCGTCTTACTTCTTGGCCTCTTCATTTTGGTTATTTCTGTAAATTAAATGGATTATTAGTGAATTACGGTAATATTATTGCCAAAAGAAGGAGATGTGATGTACATAAAGCAAAAATCTCTTTTTATTGATATTATTTTCAATTATCTGTTGCAATGAAAGCAGGAATTTGAAAAAAATTTATCTCTCTAATCTATTCCCGTGGTATATTTTACAAATTGACGAATACATAACGTTCGGACACACGATCTTTCTTTTACGCTTAACTCTTTGAAATGTCTCCGAATAAGACAGTTTGTATTTTTGCATAACGTAAGCTATGACGAGGGTTGCACTGCGTGACACACCATAGTAACAGTGAACCAGCACAGTGCCAAGAGCTATGCCCTAGTTTATAAAATCCTTGGTATCGTCCATGTGTCTCAATAAATCTTCTTTTGGTAAATCTGATAGCTGTATGAATTTCGTAGATACATTTTTTAATTCTACAATCTGGCGTGGTAATGGACACGTATCTATGGTTAGTATGTGAGTTATAGAATATTTCGTCAATGTATTTAGGTCTGTGGCAGCCGATAAATTTCCAAGATAAAAATGTGGTTCTATTAAATCCAAACTAACTGAATCTGTGATTGTAAACGAGTGGGATATTTCTGCACGAGTCGTCTTACTTCTTGGCCTCTTCATTTTGGTTATTTCTGTAAATTAAATGGATTATTAGTGAATTACGGTAATATTATTGCCAAAAGAAGGAGATGTGATGTACACAAAGCAAAAATCTCTTTTTATTGATATTATTTTCAATTATCTGTTGCAATGAAAGCAGGAATTTGAAAAAAATTTATTTCTCTAATCTATTCCCGTGGTATATTTTACAAATTGACGAATACATTTAGTATTTATGACTGGACCATTTCGTCTGTTATATGCCATTGTATTACGAAACACAATTTACAGGTATAATGAATTTTAAATTTTAATAGTATACTCCAACAAGCAATTTAATTAGTGCATTAGGTAGACACTAGTGTTTTAGCTGTGACAAATAAGAGTAAACCCCAGCATTTTATTGAAGAAAGACATCTGAAATTATTTACCTCCGCTCACCTTTGAATAAATAAATGTAAAAAATGCAGAATAATGCTCTTTTTATGCACTTTCGATTACCGCCAGAGAAAAATTTTGCACTGTTTTCGTTTAGCGGGAAAACATTGTGGACGGAATCGAAAAAAAAATACACAAATTTACCGAGACCCTAGTCTCGATTTTTGCACCTGCACCGATATTCAGAAAAAAAATATTTTCTATTTCTACGATTTCTATTTAATGAAAATTGAAAACTGAAAATTGAATTGAAAACAAAAAATACCCAAATTATGCACCAATTATGCAATCTTGAACCACCCTAGTCATGATCGTTACAAATTTATTTAATTTTTTAAGGTGAAAATCACCGCCCCTGACGGCGAATTTTTGCAAAGATGAAATATGGGGTAAAGTGGAATAATTTTGTCCGTCGATTGAGACCATTTTCAGCCTGTAACTATGGAATATGATTACATCTTCAGGGACGTGTAAATTAGCGCACAAAGTAGGTGAGTAGGACCATAAGCTCGAGCACTTATCATATTGCGGGATGCGATTTTTGTTGTTATTTGATTTTGATTGGTTGTATTTCAATAAATGGTTCAAATTTGACCAATCAAAACAAAAATCGCATTCCGCAAATCGGAAGTGCATGTATTTTCAGCTTTAGACTATTTTTGGGTTTTACATTCAAGTGATTTTTGAATGATAATAAAATAAAAAATACGCGTATTAGGGATGGTCCACTGATCTCAAATCCAAGTTTTTGAGATAAAATTGTTTTGCAAAGTATTCAAAAAAAAAGAAAAATTGAAAAACTGTAAAAATTCACCTAAACATGCCGCATCGCTGGATTGAACTCAAAACGCTGCAAGAACCATACCAGAAAATGAAAACTGACAGAGAAACAAATTTGTGGAGCATAAAAATTGATATCCCTTAATACCTCGATAATTACCATATTTGATATGCATGATGATCACACAATGGCTGAATACATCATCACAATGTATAAGCTTCAGTTTCGTTCGTTTTGTCAATCTTGGAGTGTTATCGAATGCTCTCTACTACCTTCAATCAATCAGGTCAAAACCTCACACTGGTATTGACGAATCGTCAAGCTGCAGTGTTATCAGAGTTATCAAGCATTATTGATCTGGGTTTCCACTAACGGTGGAATTGTAAAAATTAAAAATATTTTTATTTCAGAAACACGATGCGAATGCGAAAATTGCCGATCGCGCTGTATGAGAGTGAATAATTAGTGCGTAATTTGTGCGTATTTTTATTTTCGATTCCGTCCACAATCAACCGGTGGGGAGCTGTCCGTCTGTACAGTCAGCCCCCCCACCGGAAATCGTGTTTTCCCGCTAAACGAAAAGAATGCAAAATTTTTCTCTGGCGGTAATCGAAAATGCAGAAGAAAAGCATTATTTTGTATTTTTTACATTTATTTATTCGAAGGTGGGGGGGGGGTAGATGAGCGGGGGTAAATTATTTACAGAAAATATAGGCCGACAATTAATTACTTTAATAGGCGAATAAAATTTAATGGAAGGATTGAGGTAGATCCTCACTACAGTGAATTTCTTCCGGTTCGTTCAAAAATGTGACAAAGCCCTATTCACTAATCTAAATCTAAAATTTGCTACTGTAAGGATCCAGCTTTAGAATTAAAGAATCTAATGAGAGCATTATTTTTATTTTGAATTTTATTATGAAATCGAGTTTGATATACTGAGCTGCAAAAGAATTAAAATTAAAAATATGTTCTTGGAAAAAATTCAGCCTTAGCATGGAATCTCAACCACGTCACAGATATGTTTTTAGAGCTATTCGAATTCGACACCCGAGACTTTTCGACACCGAGATAAGAGAGGATCATTCTCGGATTGGAGTTACTCAGGAATCTATGGTCCATGATCGACTCGACACTGAGCTAACAGTAAACGCTGATACGAGAATGATTTTCAGTTATCAAAAACCATTTTTATAACATAAGATCATCATCGGATCAGAGTTAACTCGGTAGGTAAATAGCCTATCATAAATCTTGAAATTCGAGAATGATTTTTATACATTGCAAAGTAACGAACCACCCTGTATATAACGTAGATATGATAATAATCTAAGCTTCTAAGCAAAAGATCAATGGAAAAATGAATCGAAGCATAAAAAGCCCCAATTTTTCGATACAAAATATTGCTAATTTTTACACGAAAACATTGCACCATAATTATTATTCGCAATCAAAAATATACTCGTAATATTACTTACTAGGTTAAGGCGAAACACACAAATTAAAATGTCACTTATTAAAAGTTCCCATACGGGAACAGCAGTTTTTTTCAGATTTCTCCCAAAAAAATCGTCTTCTGTGAAGTGATCACTACAAATAAATTTTCTTTGCAGCTTTTTTTTTTCTAAATCCATTAATATGGCAAAATTACCTGAATTTTGGATCCACTTTTCACATCTCTCCGGATCATTAACGGGAAATCCAAATTTTCTTATAATATCATTTTTTCTTGAGGTATTTCTACATTTAGCATACGAACATACGTTTCCCGACATTTTGTCAAATAAAACTCACTCAAAAACTTTATTCTATTCTATATTCTATTATAATTCTATAATTCAATAAATTGCAATAAATAGGCTGTAGCTACATATTTATATAATAATAATAGTGTAAATTATTATTTTGATTTAATACCAACTTATTGTTTTGAATATTTTAAACATCTTTTTTTAATTGATAATACAGGGTGTTAATATTTTGGCAACTCCCTCCCTCCCCCTCTCATCTTACGTAAGGATTATTAAACAAAAATAATGATGGGCCCCCCCCCCACTTCTTATAATAATATTGTAAATTACATACAAAACATCCAAAAACATCGGACCCCCCCCTCAATCCAATTAATGGATGGCCCCTATCTACTTTGTGGATATTATAATGATCTTTATGCACAGATGTATCATAAATTGACAATTATACTTTATACATGAATTCATATGTCACAAACGTTTTTTTATAGCCCACGGACTTCTTTATACCCGCGGGCTATAATGAAATGTCAAATAACGATATCAAAGGTACCTAATAGAAATAGTTTAAATACTCCAACATTTTATTCCTATAAAAGCCATGAAATGACGACCACGCTCCTTTAAAAAAAATCTTGCCTGGGGCGCACAATGGGGTGCCACTTCAAAAGCTGGCGTAAAATCAAAAAATCAAATGCTACTTAGCCGCGGCGGTGAGCTTTTCCCGTTTCCTCGCCCGTTAAGCGCGTCATAGTCTAAAACTCCAGGGCGGCAAATTGGCTAGCGCCGGCCCTGTTGATAATTTATGTTAACAAAACTGCAGCCTCTTCCACTCGTTCATTTTCCACCTTAAAAACCTAAATTAAAAACTGTACAATTCATTTTAGACAATATGGCTACCGCTGTTTACCTGTTATCGCGCAGTTACGTTTTAAAACTCAAATTTAATCAAAGCAACACTAGATGTGTGTCAAAAATTCAATTTCTTTTATAGATATTTTCGTATTAAAATATTTTCATCTGTGCATAAAGTTGTGTATGTACCACCGGCTTAACTTGTTTTTATTGCATTCGACGTATTCTTAGCCCTCGGCTACTGCCCTGGGTTAAAAATTACGTCTTACACCATAAAAGCCTCATTTATACATAAACTAGCTGACCCGGCAGAAGTTGTCCTACCCAAATTTGAACAAATTTGTTTGAACCTTTTGTGAATTTATGAGAAGACCGAACATGTTTGTGATAATCGACAAATATTTTTTATGTAATGAAAACATTTAACCAATTTAGATTCCTTTTCCTTTTTCTCTTCCTCTTTTACTGAGGATCTTCAAAGTCACGCAGAGATATTCCCTCATAGAAATAAATGTCTGCCGAAAATAAAACAAAACGTGTTTTCTGTACCTTTTGTTTTTGTTATATTAAATCACAATAATTACTCACTTAACATTTACGATATATTTGTAGGTTATTTTATTAAAAGATTTAACCAATCAGGTTCCAACTTCCAACTCACCTTCCCCCGCCTCTTTGTCTTGTTCTTGTAACAATATTTCGAAGGCATGCAGCGACATGCCACAACTTTTTATTAAAAGATTTAAGCAATCAGGTTCCAACTTCCAACTCACCTTCCCCCGCCTCTTTGTCTTGTTCTTGTAACCATATTTCGAAGGCCTGCAGCGACATCGACAATTCCTCCTGCTCTTCTTTCTTCTTCTTTGAATTGTCGGCCGCCAATTTTTCATCTCTTTTTCGTTTCTGAATACGTTGCGCCGCGACTTTTTTTTTAGCAACCTTAAGATTAAGAAGGCAGTTGTCGCTTTCGCAAAAATTTTCCAATATCTCTGTCAAAGTTCGTGTAAGAACATTGGTGTATTCTGACTTAACTTGCCAATCTTCATATTTAACAAATGACATAGCCTTCGCTAAAGTCCCTTGTTGAGAAGCATGTTGAGATAATTATCGAAAACAATGTTCGTATTTGATGAGTATTTGACGAAATCACAGCATCTCTGAGGGTGTAATCCCAATGAGTGTCATTTTCTAGCAATAATAATAATAATAATAATAATGTTTATTAAGCAAAAATATATATATACACATGAGTAATAAAGATTGCTTAAAAGGCAAAAGTTCAGCAGAGCTGATTTTCAACCATTGCCCATCAAGGAGACCCTTGAATTTGTTTCGCCATCAGCAGTTCCTTAATACGTGCTTTGAACGATAGCTTCGAATTGGCATTCAGGTAGTGTGAAGCAAACTTATTAATCGCAAACGTTGACAGGCTTCTCTATATGTGCTACATAATTCACCGTTAACAATTCGTAGATTTTCGAATGATGTTGGACCACGAACGTTTATTAATAGCAAACGCAAATAAAAACACTCGTCGTTGCTTGGATGGACTGTGTAAATGCGACCTAATGCATCGGTGGAAAATACATTTGGGTAACCTGGAACTGGACTTCCTTGCTTTCGTCGTTGAAATTTCTTCGACGATTGATTCCAAGCAAATATCTTGGCATTTCGGAGTATAGCAGCATTCGGGCAAAGTCATCATTCTGGCACATTTAAAAAAAACTGGTTAATGTTGTAGATGGCGGTCGACCAGCTCGTTGTAACGCGTTCTCCGCAGTGAAGTATACTCTTTCACCATTTTCCAGATGTACGGCTAAGTGAACAACAGTGGTATGTCTTTCATGAATAGCGAATGAAAATATTCGCCAAATTGCTTCGTTACTGCTCACATAGCGGCTCATTTGATATTGAGTGATTTCATCGTTGGAATTCTCAGCACCAACTCCAAACACAGCCATGTCACTTCCTTTAGTGACATACTTGCAGATGTATTTAGTGGATTTCACGGAATGGCAAGATTCAACGTTAATGTGCGCTTTGAATGTCTTCGAGAGCATCGGCGAATATGGAACAGTCCAACGATTATCAACTTCAATATCCTGTCGATTCACTTTGACAAAGGTAGATCTTCCATTGTCTGTAGTTGACCGACGACGATAAAGCATAATAGTTATAGTTTCTGGTACCAATGCTCGTGGATAATGCTTCGAACATTTTCCGTCGATCATACACGGAGAATTGTTATTAAATATTCCACAGGGGCCATGAATCATATTCTTAGTAACAACCTCATGCAAACCTGGATCTTCATCTTTATCGGGAATTTCTGCTGATATCACATCATCGATTTCATTCGGTCTTATCTTCTCGACCAACCAAATGAGAATATGTGCGTGTGGCAATCCGCGTTTCTGCCACTCCACTGAATACATCCAACACCGCACCTCGCCAAACACGCGATGCTTTACAATTAAATCTTTCAGTAATATCAATTTCTGTTTGAAAACTCTCGCGGTGATGTCATGGCGATCGATGGGTGATTGGCCAGGGAATAACCCCTGTCGAATTTCAATCCACTGCGGATTGCACGTAAACGTGATGAACAAATCTGGTGTACCGTAATGGCAAACATACGACATTGCATCTTGAGCGTATTCATGCATATGTCGTGGACTCCCGACGTACGTTGCTGGGAGAATCGTCATTCGGCCGACATTCTGTGCGTTTCCGTCAGCATTGATGGCATCTCAAAGATGAATATACTCTTCGGAACGGAGTTTAGGCTGGTTCAATCTGATGAATGTCAATCGCTCTGTTTCAATTTTGACGTACATATCGACGGCATCATATTGGTGAAACAGACGCCGACATTTAACGATGTGATTTTCTTAATTTTCACGAATCATCAGTCGATATGAATAATAGTTGATTGAACTGACTTTTTTATTTGTTTCAGCGCCTGTAAATGAATTGCTGTGTGAATGAAATGAATAAATCTCATTAGAAAAATTTCCTATTTACCAGTAATTGGATTAACCATCTTGATCGAGAAATGATAACCATCTTCACCTTGCCAAAATAGGATGGGATATTGCAACGCATCATATGATCGGTGCGTTTCGTACACACGCTGCAGCTGGTTGTTCCGCCAATGTAGAACGATATCATGGGATTCCAAATTTTCGCCAACCACGACAATAGCGACTTCATCAATTGTTGGCGCATTGAAACGTCTTGCGTGTTCTCTCGCTGGCGTCTTATCGGCTCTGATTACAATTTTGTGATTATCAGACGGCATCCGGTCCAATGCGGTTTTGAACAATGCAATCAATTTATTGTGTTGATGAAAAAAAGTTTGCAGTTGTTCCACAATTGGTCTTTTCACCGAACTGTTGTATGTACAACGTTGGTCTACTTCTTGTGGTGAATTTCCCATGAAATAAATCTGTAGAAATTTATAGTCGGCATCCGACGTTGGCAATAGCGAACCTGCTCGATGATATATTTGTCCTTGAATCTATAAAAATGTAAGAGTATAATAATGTAGTTGAATAATGATGTGTGAAAGTGACGAATGATGTAAATGACGATTGTGTTGCAATTACCTTAAAAGTGGGCATAAAATTGTCCCGAACCACATTTGTTGCGCCAAACGATGTCATTTGGAAGCAACTGTTGTATTGCTGGATTTGTGTCAAGAAATGTGTGGAATCTGTTCCTGTTCCAGAAACTAATGAGCGCAATGGCTCTGGTGGCGGGACCAATGGCGCTAATTTGACTTTGCCACTTGCGCAACACAATCCAGGGGTTTCATTTCTGTATTTCAATGCCTTACAATGTGAGCAAATATTGGATCGTTTTTATAATTTTTACCCGCTTCCATAGGTGAAAATTTCATAGCACCTAGATCCAGTAATTCGGTACCGTCTTTCTTGAAACCTACGTTTTGGGTGTTGTGTATTGATAGACAAATCTGTGTCTTCAAACAGTTTTTTGAAGAGTTTCTTGCAACATTCGTTTTCATTGTAAATTATTAAAGATGAAAGCTCCATCATTATGATAGGCTGATGGGAAGTATTCAATATTGCATCATCATTTTCAAATATAACTTCCACATCGATATTTATGTTTGGATTGTAATCTCTCTTAGACTCACCTTTCTTAGACCCACCCTAGAAATAAAAAATATTTAAGATCTTAAAGCCAGCCATTTGCATCGACATAAACAATTCCCAAAAAGTACTTGGGGTGCTCATCATGAAACAACATAAGTTTAAAAAAAGTTTTATTTATAAAACAACTTAAGTGCAATATTAATTTTTGCTTCTTCTATGTCATTCACATCATCGAAGTCGTCCACATCTTGCAGCGATATTGTTATGTTGTGAAGCACCGCACATGCAACGATGATGACTGCCGGGGTGGGTTTGTTTTGTAATCCTGTGCGAAGACAAGGGAAACGTCGCTTTAACACTCAGAAACATCTCTTGATGAGATTTCTATATAGTTGATATTTGGCTCCGATTATATGCTTCTTCGGAGGCTGTGGCTGGATGGAGCAAATACATATTTTCATGTATTTTACCCACCCCTGTCACCAAGTAACCATGTGTTTAGGTCCAAAGTGGCCAGTTTCTAAATTCGCACACAAGGGCGTGTCGTTAAAAATTGTGGAGTCATGGACCGATCCTGGTCACCTTGCAATGATGTTGCGAATACGTAATTTTGCATCACATACCGCCTGTTTTTAAAATCTTCTGGATGGCACCACCAGGAGACTGAATTCGCACGTGTGTGCAGTCGATGGCACTTATCGCACCTGGAAATTGCCTAATATTATAAAAAAAATCTCTTTTAACATTAGCAATTTCATCAGGTCGAGGTATGTATATGATTCTGATCATATAGAATGATCAGGAAAGTTTCTGAACGAATAGCAAGTTTAAGTCGAGACGTCATATACATGCCTTGACCTGATGAAATTGCCAATGTTAAAAGAGATTTTTATAACATTAGGCAATTTCCAGACGAGATAGGTGCCATATACTGTACACACGTACGAATTCAGTCTCCTGGCGGTGACCATGCAGAAGATTTCAGGAATCGAAAAGGTTACTTTTCTTTTAATGTACAGGCAGTATGTGATGCAAGATTAAGGATTTACAACATAATTGCGAGGTGGCTAGGATCAATCCACGACTCCACAATTTTCAATGACACGCTCTTGTACGCGGATTTAGAAACTAGCCACTTTGGACCTAACGCGTAGTTACTTGGTGCCAGGGGTGGGTAAAAAACATGAAAATATGTATTTGAAATACAAAATACACTTATTTAGGGTATTTGAAATACAAAATACAAATAAATTTTGTTCCGAGTATTTAAAATACAAACTACAGTATTTCAAATACAAAATATAGTATTTAAAATACAAAATACATCATTTCAAATACAGTACAATTTTATTATTACAAAATCTTTATTAAAAAAGGCGGTCTTTTATTTAACAGTACAATAATATAATATACATAAGAAAGAAAAATTTTTAATTTCTAAATAATTTATTATCTTTTAGAAACACAAGAGTTTCGAAGGTTTTATCATTCATACTTCCCCTAGTCGGGGAATGAATAAATCCCGCAAAATAAAATAACCTTTCTACAGGTGCTGACGAACATAAACTTGGATAAATGCTTTCCTTATGTTAGGATAATTTACCAAACTAGATAAACATGTATTTGGGTCGTTAAAATAACTGGCAACTTCTAATGCAGCATTACCAACATTTGAATATTGGTTGCTGTTTTGGATTGTTTTTGATAAAACAAAAAAATTATTATCTTCTTCTTCATTATTGACCACAACACATTTATTACGTTTTTCAATCACTGATTGTATCGTAGGAACGCAAAGGTGCTTAATTCGTTCTTTTTGAGTTTCGGCGGTCGTTTTAGGCAGTCATCTAAGTTTGAAATTTGGATGAAAACAGGTTGCTATAATGGCATCATTTATTTCATCTGATAAATGTAAAAATTTATCAAACCGCCTTTCCAAATGCGTTATCAATTCCTTTGTTATATCGACAACATAAGAAGAAGTATTAAAATCGACTATTTGCTTCATTCTTGCTTTTGAGATAGTCGGAAGCAGCAGTTCATAGTAGCAATTATTTTTTGGACTATATGCCCTTGCTTCCAATATTGGAAATATGCCTTCTTCTGATGTTTTTAATAAATCTCGTTTGCAACTTTGACAAGGACCTATTTTTTTTTTATTTTTCGTGCCATATAACCCGCAAGATATGGGTGATTTTAGAATTAGAATCAGTACTAAACCTGAAATCATCATGCGGTGGAATTGGGATTATATTAACTGCAGTATCTTCATTTTCGGAGGTTGCATCTGATGATAGAAAACTCTTTAAGGCATTTAAAGATCCAATGCTGTCATCCTTTTCACAATTCGCCCCCGGTGAATGGCTTGACATATAATTGGAAACAATTAATGATGTAAACAATGTTACAAAAGAATGACACGTTGGATTTATGTTGCGAGCGCCATGACTCCTAATACAACCAAAAAAATGTTCAAGAAGATCCTGATTGATATTTCGTAACGAAATAAATTTAAATCCTAGTGCTTTCTCTACTTTCCATAAATAGCGGAATGTCTAAAAATTAAAATAAGTTAGATACAGAAAATATTAAACTTGCGAAATTTTAAAATTTATACTGGCAAGATTGCGTTAAACTTTTATCTTCATTAAATTTAATAATGTTGCTCTAGATGGCAAAGCAAAGATTTTTTTAACAATTTGTATCAGGCTGCACTCTGTTTCATTAAGGATAGAGCCATCGTCTTACCTACCTCCATACCTTATCGTCTAATGAGTATCTGCTACCACGACTACTTTTTCGTTGCATATTAAGTTGACTGATTAAAAACTTCGCAGTTGTAGTATTTACATTTTTAAAAAATTTAGAGTTTTCAAAGTTAATAGCCCTTTTAATGCTTGCCTTATTTTTCTTCTTTAAACTCTTCAGTTTCTTTTTTTAGAGTAGAGGCTGCACTATATAACTTTTTAGCTTTTGGTGAAAGACCCGAGACTCGACTAACATTCACATATCCGAGAAGATCAGTTCCTAAAAAAGTAATACTTAAATTACTAATATCAAAGTAATATCAAATTGCTTTACAAACCTGTGTACAATCAAGCATAGGGAAATCAGTAAGTCCCTTAAAGGATAAAGGCTGTCGCTTGCTATAATTTATAAATAATATAAATATTTATATTCTTTAAATGATTGGTACGCATGGTAAATTGAAACTTGTAATATCTATTAGCGCTATCCCTGGACATTGGTACAAACTATTCCCCCCGCACGGATGACGGTACGATTCACCTCGCCCAGAGTTAAATATCTATAGTAATCTCTATAATCTGTGGTAGGAACTTGATATTTGACATGTGACTTGTCGTATTACTTGGCATGTTAGAAATATTTCTACCTTCACACTATGCGATTTTTATATAGGATAAAGTTTTCGAGATCGGCAATTGCATCAATAATGTCTTCTTGGGGAACAAATCCAAGTGACGTATTCATTTTTACATGTAATGCAAAATCGATATCGGTATTATATCGTCCTAGGAGGTGGTGTGATGCCAAATGTTGCCGAAGATTTTTCACCAACTGGAACAAGCAACCGTTAATGTTTGTTTCAGGAAATACAGCACGAATAGCGTGGTAATCCACGTATCCACACTTCGTAATCCACACTTATAGAATCCGGATTCAGTTGTGGCCATAGAGCGCGTATCATCGTAAATAATTTTGTGCATGTTTTGGTATTCTTATCGGGCAGCAAACAATACACTATAGGAAAAACTTTTCCCTCATCTTTTCTTGATAAAATCACAAAAATTTGTAACAAAAATGTACCATCTACAAATAATTCTTTCATTTCTGCAGTCAATGTTGAATGCTATTCTCGATCAAATATCAATATTCGCTGAGGATCGTTTTGGTCCCTTCCCAAATCTGCTAAAAGGAACTGCTCGAAATTGTTTGGACTGAACTCATATACCGAATAATCTTCTGGTATAATTATTCCTTCTCGAGAATCGGCATTTGCTGGCGCATTTACAGTTCTTTCTCTAGTTCTTTGAATGTTTCTACGCATAACATCGCTGCTTGGAATGTTTCTTTGCACAGCAGCTGGAACATCTCTAATGATTTGCACTCTAATTTGTGCTGGAGCTTCCGTTGTTGTTCTTGCCTGCTTTCTGACTTTCGTTTCAGTGGTTTGAACTAAAATATTTGTAGCACTTCCTGTAGTGCTACAAGTATGCTCATTTCGCAAAGAAAGAAAAGAATTGTCGTTGATATTGGTCCATATCCGTCCTCTGCATCCTTCATGTTTGCATTCACATCTCCAAAGTTGAATAGAACTGCTACAACTGTTCAAAAACTAGAACAGAACTGATATCACTGCAAATTCGCAATCTGAAAAACTAATTGGAAGTATTAAGATCAATTAAAACCTTGTTTCTACGACCACTACCGTAAATGAACAATATTATACGAACCCGATCCTATGAAAACATCTCTTTACGTACGGCCGTACGTAAAGTGTTCGATCGCACGGCTAGGGAATAATATTATTATTATATTTGACAGAAACAGTTATTTGACGTGAAAGATTTAATTTAATAAAAACTTTAATTATTAATTTATTTAATGTTTTAATTATTTTCAAGCACCTGTCATGTAAAAAAAATATCGTCACTCTCTGCCGCAATACCTCCAATCACCAGCACACCAAATTTTGTCCGGAGATACGATGACATAATGTTCATTTTTGTTTTCTATTGTGGTAGCCTTAACAAAGATATCGGTAGCCCTGGCAAAGATATCTATATGTATCACCCCCTACCCTAAATCTATCTATAAAAGTTTTTTTAACAAAATATAAAATGAAAAAAATTTTTTATTTTTGTACGCCACTGAATTTTTTCCAAAATTTTTATATACGTCACATAATACCGTAAGAAGTCACAAATAAAATTTCTCCAAGATTGGTACAACAAATTTTTTCGGTCATCTAGCGGATTTTTCGAAAATAAATTTTTGTAAATTACTGACTGTCGATTTACTGATTCTGAAAACATTTGCGAAAAAATTTAACAAACAGCCTAAACTTGGTCGCTACCTAGTGGCAGAACCTTTTACTTATAAAGTAACGTTCCGTCAGTCCGTACGACGATATTATAAAATATTTCCCACCAAACCACCTATTTTTGTATTCTAAAATAAATTGTTAAAAGCCCTAAACTCAACTCTTATGCTGCACTCGGTATACAAATCAACATTAACCTAATTTTGACACATGTCACAAAATTATGACGTTTATTAAAATTTTGAATATATTGTTTTATTTTTGCCAGCCATCTGACAAATTCTCACAAAAAATATATAAAATAAGATTTCAGTTAATATTTTCTATAGTTTTTCTGACCTGCCCCGCCCTGTTACAATTGGCTCGGTTTGTTTTCTCACCAATACTTATACTTTCAAAGCTCCATCGACACACCAAATTTTAGCTGAATCGGTTAAACATTTCCGGAGATACGACGACATTTTCATTTTTTTAAATTTATTTTATTGTGGTGGCCCTGGTGAAGATTTCTCTGGCAAAACCTTATTTTCACCATTCCAGCCCACGAGGCATACGTCCAATAAGTTTGATTGCAATCGACGCAGAAATGCCGGAGAAAATCGATCGACAAAAACTTTTTTCATGTTTTTGCCAAAAAAGTTAATTTTATTTTTTTCATGTTGCATTAGTGATTTCTATCGAAGGATTACATATGCTCTCATATCCATTAGGATCAATGTACCTACGTACCAAATTTGGGTAAGATCCCTTCAGCATTTCTTGAGTTATTCACTCTTAAAGTTTCAACTTTGACAACTTGTGATTTTTGACAGACGACAGATAGAAGATTAATTTTACCTATTCTGGATAAAGCCTTTTAAGGCCTTTAAAATAACATATCGCAAGACAAAATATTTTTTAAAAATCCCGTATTATTTTCTTGTGGTGGCACTCCTGATTGATAGATCGCGACGAAAACCTTATTTTCACCTTTCCACCGTGAACCCTACCACCATACCAAATTTGGTCGTAATTGGTTGGATGGCTCGGAAGCAAATCGATCGACAAAATTTGACGACAGACAGACAGACCGACACAGAAATTTTTATTTTACTTTTTGCAGATCTTTACGTTTCTGAACACGGTGATCTCGAAAATGCAAAAAAAAAAGTTGAAATTTTTTTTCGATTACCATACCTCCAATTTTTTTTTAAAATTGATTGGAGGTAAAACGTGGTGTTACATATTATTGTTTTCAATGGATTATGGCGCACGTCACCTCTGAGTCCCTCGTTCCGTGTTTACATCTGACGTGAGATACGTTGTCCGGTTCGATTGGGTTTACAACGGCATTGATTTCGCATTATTACAGTATTACTCATTGGTTATAATATTTTTTTTTCTTGCGTGGAAGGTGGAAAATCTTAAACAAGACACCATCAGCCCGTGCTGCTGGTAGTGTGGGGTTGTACGCACTAAAAACCACCTCCCGTCGAAGTCCGCAGGTTTCGCTATTAAGCATTTCTTCTGCTATGGACGACGCGCCCTTACTCTGTTGTTTTACTTTTTTATGAGTTTGCAGCCGTCACGGTTGGCCGCTGTTCTCTTGCTTCCTTTCTTCCGTCAGACTCTTTTGTTTCAATGATTTCGTTTATTGCCGCTGATATTTGCAGCCATCTTTCTTCTGATGCCAGCATTTCTGCGACTAAGTTGTCGGGCGTCAAATGCTGGATTCCAACCTGAGTCTTTATATCTTTCCACCGGGAGCAGTGAAAGAGCGTGTGCTCCGCGGTGTCCTCCTCTCGACAATAACGACATTCAGCGTCGTCTCTTAGTGCCATTCTGTATAGATAAGCATTGAAGCAGCCATGTCCCGTGAAAAACTGTGTGAGGCGGAAGTTCATCTCTCCAAACGTTCGTTCAAACCATGGTCTTAGGGTTGGTATTAGTTTTCTAGTCCAAGATCCTTTGGAACTGGCTGCCCATTTCTTCTGCCACTCGTTGAGTAGTACTTCTCTGGCTTTGCTCTTGGCTTCCGTGGTCTTTTCTGAAAGGTAGTTGGTATTCCTTTCTCTCGCCAAAAGCTCAATTGGTGGGAGACACGCGAGTACCTGAAGGGCCTCTCCGGACGCCGTCCTATATGACGAGCACACCCGTAGTGCAACTGTTCTCTGCACCCTTTCGAACTTCTTGCGGTAACTGTCAACCTCCATTGCCTCGTGCCAGACCGTTGCGACATACATCATCACAGAATGCACCACCGACGCCAACACTCTTCTTTTCCAATACTTCGGCCCTCCCATATTTGGCATTAATTTCATCAGGGCTGTGGAAAGTTGTAGGGCCTTTACCGCAGTAGTTTCAATATGGGGACCGAATTTCATGCTTTTGTCCAGGTGGACTCCTAATACTTCAATAGATTTAGTAGCTTGTACTTCCCTTCCCTTGACATTCAGTTCAATCTCAAACTGTCTTCTTCCGATGGCTAACATGGCCATCGTTTTTTCGGTCACTACTTCTAATCCATGATTTTCTATCCATTCTGTTATTTTTTGGATAACTTCCTCGGCTTTTCTTTTTACTTCGTCTATCGTTTTTGCTGTCACCATTAGGGTTAGGTCGTCTGCGAAGCCCACAAGCTCCACTCCTTCGCTCAACCGCAAGCGAAGAACCCCGTCATACATTAAGTTCCACAGAGTTGGCCCCAGTACGGAGCCCTGCGGAACACCACTTGTAACCCTGACCTCCTCTCTCAGCTGCTCCTCCTCGATGTAGATTGATCGGGCGCTGAGATAACTCTTCAGCAAATCTATGAGATAATCAGAGATGCCTCTTCTCACTAGTTGGTTTATGATGAGAGACCATCTCGCGGAATTAATTGCGTTTTTGATATCAAGGGCAACGATGAGGCAAAGTTTGCGAGCTCTCCCTTGTAACATGACAAAATGCATTTTGTCATTTACATTTCTTTTACGAGCTTCCCGACTGAAACGCCACTGTGTTTTTTTATTGTTTGTAGTTGGTAACTTGTAGAAGTTATCAATAGGAACGCCATTGCGCGTAGATTTCTTGAAGGATTTGCGTGTAATCGTTCGAGTTCATTTTTAATTTCGTCATGAGTATGTGTTATAATTTAGTTTTGCCGTTTAACGGGTAAATATAATTTTTCCGACTAATTAATTTGTGTTAACAAATTATTTTTAGCACCCAGGTTACGGGTTAATTCATTTTAATTATAATTATTCGTTATTGGAAATATAAATATGGTCGTCGCACCTGGTCATGTTATCATAAGTGGAAATCTTTTCTGTATTCGACATTTGTTGGTAATGTTGCGATGGCTTAAGTTTTGAATAACCATCTGTTGGAAGATGTGAAGTGGATGAATTAAGTGGTAGCAATTTCCCGAAGAATGATTAGCTTTGTTATTTTGGTTTCGATGCCGATGGTTGGATTTTTGTAAAATTTGTAAGAGGCTTTTCCTTATGAATTCGTTTGCGCCAGACTTCGTGGACTTTGGTTGTTGCGTGTACGTTCGATCCTGGACACGGATTTATGTTTTGTTGGGATGCGAGACTTCGACTTTCAGCAGATGTTTGGTTTATGAAGATGCGACAGTAGAAATTAATTTGAATTTGCAGTCACACTTTCTCTATTGATGAGTTTTAAAATGGCAAACATGTTGATTTTATAATAAGTATTTTGTGTTTTCTAAATTGTAGATGTTTTCCTGGATGGTGGACCAACGTAATGATGAAGTAAGGATATTGAATTCGAAGGAGAGACACTTGCCTAGTCGTGAAATTGGTAGCATTGCATTCAGGGTAAGTCTCTTAGAGATACATTTACTTATTTATTAATGATGCTGTATGCCAGGTTCTATTTTTAATATTAATTATAACCGAGATGATGAATTCCGGTGTGCAATTTAATTTCTGCTAGAGCATAACTTCGTTTTGTTGATTTATCCTCCTCAGGGATGATCAATTGTATTTTTGCTACATGACTGAATTTACCCCTCAGGTGGATGTCAGTATTTTACCTTGCATTTTATATTTTATTTTGTTTTCTGTTATTATAATCTTCAATTAAATAGCAGCTTATCTTGATCATTATGTGTACGTTTTATGTAAGAATAGTGAATCAATTAAACATTGTCGCCAACATCTTTCTTTCTATTTGTGTTTCTACGATAAGACGACCCTTCGTTTCTTCAGGTTTTATTAGTATTGACTGGCGTCCACTTAACATCAGGTTTTTCATTTAGCTGATAGAATATCTGAGTACATGGTTGCGAATCCACGAGGTTTTTCGAAACACCCCGCTTCTCGAGAACTGCGTTTTAAGTAACACAGCTAGCTAACACGTGTAATAACACCTACGGTTAAGCAAGTGGCATTGTGGCAATAATTTGAGAGCAATTGTTGGTACACCCTGTGCCCTTATTTGCTTCCGCAGCGAGTTCCGCGATTCTTCTCAGCGCGTCGATCGTGGAGCGGCCCTTAACAAAGCCATACTGGTTTGCCGCGAGACCTCCAGTTGTTGTGATCTCCTTCTCCAGCCTGCCAAGGATAAGGCGCTCGAACAGCTTTCCCATGTTGTCTATAAGGCAGATCGGCCGGTAAGAGCTGGGGTTTTCGAGTGGCTTTTCACCCTTCCTGAGCAATACCAGTCTCGCCTTTTTTCAGACTCCTAGGATAGTGTCTGGATGCTCATTACATAGATACCGGATAACTTCAGTTGGTATGCCATCCGGACCGGGCGCCTTGCCAACCGACATTTTTTTTGCCGCCTCCTCAAGTTCGCCGTGGTCAAACAACTTCGGGTGGTTTTGTAGGCGTCGCTTCTGCCCTTTCGGGACTTTTTTCTTCATGTCGTTCAGTATGTGTTGGAAATAGCTGCCCAACCACATTGGTTATAATATTTGGCGAGCGCTAAATATTGTATTAAGGTTTTGTGTTAGTAATCTTATCACTTCCCCGTAATAACACCAACATTTAAGAAAATGTAAAAATAAAGTTAAAATTTTATTTTTAAATGGGAGACACAAAAGTTGAAATATCTCAAAAACGAGACGATATATCGAAAAACGAAGGAAAAAATCCCCACTCCCTCCTTTACACTCTTGTCATAAACGGAGTCTAGCTATTTTATGGTATTTTCATTTCTAGTGCACACTACAGCCAAGATATTGTTGTAATCCACGTTCTGGTCGTTTTGATAAAAACGCCACCTGACAAAGCCCCACACGTTGCGGCGCCAAAAAGTTGTTGTGTATTTTTGTTGAAGTCACATACAAACTCTAAATTATGCTCCGGCTTGTCAGATTTATGTCGGGAGATGAGACTCTCAGTTTGTAGGTTCTGGTCGATCTTATTTATCCCCTGAGTCGTAAGTAAAACTCTTATTGACAACGAAAACAATGGTTTATTCAAAAACAAATAATAATGTCGAACAAACTCGTAGCTAGATAAAATCAGGTGTAAAGTGTCGATGGCAATTGATATCAAAATTACATTTACTGTTAAATTTGAATCGCTTAATTTTGTGATCATTTGCCACTCTAGTGTGATGATGTGTTTTAAATTTATACAAAATAAAAAATGAATGTTCATAAAAATTAAATTAAATGTTTTTTTATTTTCACTATCTTTTAAACTTAAATAAACGATACCTTGCACGCCTCTGTTGTCGATGATGTAATCGTCCCCTCCAGTAGTTACTAAGCTGCCTAAAGCTACTGTATTTCGAAGGTGAAGTCGCATGTGTTCAGGGTTCCTGCCGTATAAAACCTGGTTTATCATAAAATCTCCTTCCAAATCGCAGCCACGATTATTCAAAACGGGTGTTGTTAATGCAATTAATTAATACTTGAAGTTCCTCGTCCTCAAATTTCATCGAGGTAAGTAATATTAAAATAAATCAGAAAATTTCTCGTTATTTTCAAAATGGCGTCCTCAATGCGTCCTTCGACAAATTTTACAATTTTACGCTTGTATCTTTCTAGAAAGGTCATTCAACCCCAAATTTGGTCGTCGTCTCAAAATATCACACTCGTTGATGGTTTCACCAATTTCACCCAGAAATTAGTGAAAAACTGCACTTTGGTTGGCTTCAAAAAGCCCGGCTTGTAAAACACGTGTTTGTCCTCCTCGGCGTATACGGAGAGAGCCTTGCTTCAACCTTAAGAAAACCAAAATTTCGTACGTTCTTTTAAAACATACACGATGTTTCGAAATTCACTGTTAAATTGTTTTTAGATCTTCGTAGCACGAAACAAACACTGATGGTTACAAATAAAATGGTAAAATATGTGTGGAAAAATGTGTTTGAGTAACAATACAAAATCAGCTGTTATTTACCTTTGAATAATTTTACCTAATTTGTGACACATAAACAAATCAAATGGCCGCGTTCTAATTTTAAATAGGATCGACCTTCGTTTCACGACAATATCTATGTACGTTGCCTATTTTAAACTTAAATTTTTACGGGCGATCCGTACTCGACCCCCAAAAATTTTATGAACAAATGTTAATAAGTACCTCTAAAAACACATGTATGCAAATTTTCAGATAAATCGAAAAGTATCCCCTAAAAGTGCCTTTTAAGGATTAGGGTAGAAAATCTAGGATTGGTCGTAGAAAAAGTATAGTACGTAACTAAGAGTTGTAAATCTACTAAACGCTCTTGAAACTTACTTCACTATATATAATGTGTAATATGATTCTTACAACTCTCGTTACGTAATATACTATTGAATGGGACTTTTTAATTTTAAAAATCGCTCTATCATATAGAATATATTCATATTATATATCATATCATATATTGTTTATCATATATCATATATTGTTACATTCAGCTTTTATTATGTATGTTTGTAATGCAGTATTCTTTGTAGGAGAACGTCTAAACATCTTAACGCAACTGTTTGAATTTTCTTAATTATAGGAGGAAGTCCTTCGTAAGTAAGAACGAAGGCAAGCTGGTTATTATTATCAACGTCAAGTCCAAGTCCAAGTTCAGTTAAATTATTCCCATTAGTGTTACTACTATAATCCTCTTTGTTGTCAGCAGGGGTGGGCAAAATACATGAAAATATGTATTTGAAATACAAAATACAGTATTTCAAATACAAAATACATTACATTTTAGGCTTCTATACATCGTATAGAAAGAAGCCTTATGTTCTGGCTCCGTGTCTGTCCGCATGTTTCAAATTTAAGAACTATATAGAACTGTATAGAAGCCTAAGAACTGTCGCAAAAGCGAGTTTTTATGAAGTATTTAGAAAAAATGCAGTTTTTTATTTAAAACAGTAATGTTGTCAAGTGTGCAAAGCTGCTTGCGAGACGGTAACTAGACAGTCTACTAAGTCGTAGTCTTACAACTTATCTTTGAAAAACCTCTTTAGTAGCAAAATGTGGGTATGGTCACTAAATAAAACATTTGATGTTTGCACTGTATTTATTAACCGGTAAATTTTGGGGGTTTTTAGTATCACAGCAATCACTGAATCTTTTTGTCATAGATACGTGTAATTCGAATGACTGCATGTGGAGTACTTTAAACGTTACAATTTATAAGGAGTTTTTACCTCCGTTACAAAAGGGAGTTTTAATTGAAACGGAAACTTGTTGAGAACCTTTGACGTGAACTCAACGGGTGCTTGCAGGGAACTGAAACTGGAGTCGTAAAGATTGACATGCTTACGATACAATGTGAGGGATGAACAAAACATAATTAACAGGGGTGTACAAAATATTAGAAAAGCATTGAATAATTGGTGGCAATTTTGAATAATACAAAAAGAACAAATATAACAGATTACAATTATAAACAAATAAAATATAATAAGAAAACAAAAGTTCTAATTTTGAAATAATTTCATTCATGCTTCCCCTAGTCGGGGAACAAATAAATCCCGCAAAATAAAATAACCTTTCTACAAGTGCTGACGAACATAAACTTGTATTATATTCGATAATATAATATAATATTTGAATATTGGTTTTCTTTTTGTTGGATTGCATTTGTAAAAACCAAAAAAATTATCATCATCTTCTTCTTCATTATTGGTCGCAGTTACCACAGCGCAGCGTCTGCAACAGAGTTATAACTTTCTCTACTCGACTTCTGTATTGTGGAAACGTAAAGGTGTTTAATTCGTTCCCTTTGAATTTCGGTGATCGTGTAGGCAGCCATCTAAGTTTGAAATTTGGATGAGAATTCCATGCAAATCAATTAAAATTAAAATAGTGGAATTGTACCCGGCACAATTTTCACATTCTAAGTTTTTCCTTGGTTCAAAATGAAAATTGTTCTTGGTACAATTTTCGCTGTTTTAATTTCGATTGGTCACAAAATTAATAATAACTAATCAAATATTTTATTTAATATGAAACTATACATTTAAAAATTGATGTTATTGGCAGAAAAATTTGTATATTTTATACAAAAAATAATTTGTATCTTTACTGAGAGATTGATTTGTTTCGACACAACTATTAGTGGGATTCCTATTATTTATATTGGTATCATATTTTCTTAATTTTTTAACAATCCCTTCATGATGGTCCTGATCAAACTGGAGATACGGTTTCAACAAACTGGTATTCGAGTGCCCCTCATATTTCTTCATATTCTCTTGTTTAAAGTTTGAAGAACTCGCCTTTCTTTTTTCTGAATCTATTTGTAAAAGTTTCTGCATAGAATTACGTGCATCTATCGCTAATTTAAATTCAACGTTACTGAAAGGGTCGACATTTCTTTTAATTCATTAAAATATTTTTCACGAATTAATTTTGACGTTACATTCCACATCGTTTTTACTACAGACTCTTTGTAGTCACGTCCGTCAGCTTTCTTCATGTTATAACCCCAGTCGATTAAAATTTTGATTAGCTTTTCTAACGGGGTATCTGATTTAAACAAATAATTTCTTTCTGCACAAAATAGTTCAAATTGATTTGAATTGATGTTGTTAATTTCGCAGCGCAGCCAGATGGATATTGCTGTAAGGTATTGGGATAATGAAATAAATGAATGAAGAATGAATGAATGAAGAAAACATTTTATAAATTTCAATGGATGGGCCCAATGTTAATTGGAAATTCTTGGATATATTTATGGAAGATGGCAAATGTAATTGGTTGGATTTAGGATTATGTGGTTTGCATGTGATACATGGTTCCTCTGCAAACTGGCCATAAAGCTTCCGAATGGAATGTAGATGCAACACTACCAGGGCTATACTGGCTATTTAAAGATAGCCCTGCTCGTAGAATATATTTAAATATTATATAACTTGTTACTTTACTTTAGGTTCTAAAAATTTTCCTTTGAAATTTTGCCAAACAAGATGGGTAGAAGGAAAAATAGCTGCAGAAAGAGCACTGAACGTTTTTACCAATGTATACCAATATATAGAACACAAAAACACCAAATTACCATCGACTACATCAGTGAAAAATGTATAACGAGCTTGTGGTGATAAATTGATGATGTGTAAAATATCATTTTCGAGAGAATGGCCTCACTTCTAGAAGTTTTTTTAGTTAAATACCAAAGTGGGAAGCCTCTTACACCCTTTTTGTATGGTGATATTAAGAAGCTTTTGTTGTCACTATTGGATATAATTTTGAAGAAGGATGTGATTCCGGATGATCCGAGGTTGTTTTCGAAAATTGATTTTGATAACAAAAATAATTTTTTAGATTTTACCCAAACAGCAATTGGGTTTGCAACGCGAAAACTCAAAAGAATGCAAAGCATCTGAAAAAGAAAAACTTCTTTTCTTCAAAGTTGTACGTGCATTTGGGTTAGCAACAATTAAGAAGATATTAGAGAAAAGTCCTATAAAACGAAAAGCCGTAAAAGCGGTTTCGTGCTTGGACCCTACTATAATTTCTTCCAATATTTCCGAAGCAATATTAGATATGCAAGTAACCCTGGAGATTTTATTTGAAACTTGCTCAATGGAATTTAAACAATTTTGTGAAAGGGAGATAGAATCCATAAAACTTTTTAATGATTCGAATAGGTTAGAATCATTTTATTGGAATATTATAGAGCCAAAATTTGAATCTTATAAGAATTTATGGACCGTCTACAAAATAATTTTTGTTTTTTCCCATGGAAATGCGTTTGTAGAAAGTGGGTTTTCAATCAACAAAGACATGTTGATTGAAAACATGCACGAGAGAACCTTAATAGCACAGAGAGTAGTGTATAAAACACTATAAATCTTGCTGGAGGTCCTCTTTGTGTATCAATACCAATCTCAAAAGATTTGATAACCTCATGTCAGCTCTCGAGTACTCTAGAAAACGCAAAGTTAGTTTCTTGCGAAGATGAGTCGAGGGTCTAAAATCTAAAATTAAAAATCAGGAAATAAGTTCGAAAATTGAAAGTTTGAGAATGAAAATTAAATTTTTTTGTGAAATTGTAAAATAAATTTATTTGTTTTTATAATGTATTTTTTCGGGTCTAACGTTACCATTTTATCTTGCGATTTATCAAAAAGTCAGGGAAAATTTTAATTTTTGGTCAGGGAAAACCTGGAAAAGTCAGGGACAGTGGCCTATTCAGGGGGTGGGCGGGGGCCGAAATTATCACTTAGAAATTTGAAATGATCTATTTATACATCTTGTTCTGGCCTGTCAAGCTTCTTTTATGATACGGGGACCAAAACTTCTTGGTTTGGTTCTTGAAGGACCACTTACAAAATAAATTTCAAATATAAATATAAATCTCATAAATTTGAACCACAAATTATTGGAAGCAAAAAGCGATTTTTCCAGCTGAATTGGTTAAATAGATTTAATTGGTTGGCATACTCGGATGTCGGATGTTCAAAAAGGGGCCTTTTGCAAAATTTGTGTACTTTTTAGGCTTCTATACAACGTATAGGAAGAAGCCTTATGATCTAGCTCCGTGTCCGTCTGTCCGTCTGTCCGCATAATTCAAAACCAATCAGAACGCACGTTCTTAAAACAATTTTACTTCATATAGAATATTTTTAGATTGGTATTAATTATTCAGATTATTTACATATATATTGTAACAAATTTTATTGAATTTGTTTTTAAAGGTACGCCTATGTATTCTTTTTGATTTTCACAACGAGGCGCTCCTGTTATCTGGGCGGATAAGACTGCGTTGCGCGCGGTGGTATGTAAAATTGGCAGTCGAGTTAGGGACTCGAGCTTAAAAAGACGGGAGTGAGTGTTTTCTGTGCTCAAGGAAAATTTTTGGGTGAGTTTTAGTCCAGTGGACTGATTTTTAGGAGACATCTTTTCTTATTTATTTTCGTTTTGTTAAATACTCGCAGCAGTTAAAAAGAATTATTTGTAACAATTCAATTCGCATGTTATATTTTATTTTCCATCGACTGGCCGTATTATCAAGCGCTTCAACGATAGCATTTTTATCTTGCTGGCAAACATTTTCCAACGTGATTCTTTAAATTAATTTAATAAAGTAAATTATTTTTTTACTTTTTATTTTAATTATACTTTGGGCGTAGACTATTTGTTATCTGTATGTTACTCCATTACGGATAATATAGAGACAAGTATCTACAATTTATTTTTTTTTTCCATCTACGTGCTGGACTTCTTTTGTTGGTGAATTTTTCCTGCAGTGGTTGATTAATACCTTTAAAACCACCCCCTCGCTACCGGCACAAATCAGCTAGTCGTAACATCTTGGGCTTCTACACAATATTTTAAAGCTGGTTCTTCTTCCAGCGTGTAGAGAAAAATTCTGTTTGCCCGAAAGGGTAGGTAGAAATTTTTTATTACACTGGCGCCCAATTGTGGAGCCCAAATTTTGGCTTAAATCCTGCAGGAATTAGTGTGACACCGGTGTGGTCATTACTTGCAGCAAGAGGAAGCGTTGTTGGAGAATTGTTAGTTAATTTTCAAGAGTTGAAGCGACTTGTTCGAGTAATTTTGCGAGTAAATTATTTAAATTGAAAATTTTGTTTATCAAATATTAAGTTTGATTTCGTTTATCAGCTTGCAATTTTTCTATGTATAAGGCGTCTCCTATTTTTGCGTGATCTTGTTATCACAGTACTGATTTAGTTTTGGTATCACATTGAGTGATTTTTTTGTGTGTTCACATTAGTGAATATTTTTTTGCGGTACTGGATAGCACGGTCATAGTTAAGGACCAAATCCAAACTTTTGACGCGTATTTAGTTTTTGTGACGATTACACTTGCTTTTATTGTTAATATCTAGTAAGCATGTCAGGTTGCGTAGCGACTGGTTACGTTGCGGCCTTAACTCGACTCATTTTTGTTTGTGACTGTTTTTTTTCAATTTGGAACAGAACACCGTAGTTCTAAATTTGCGCCATCATGAGATTTGATCTCATTGTTACTGAGTTGTTACCAATACTGCTGTAGAATAGATTTGTCGATCATTATTCGATCGAGATTATATGAATTTAATTTTAGTTTAATTTGAATGTTTCTACGTTCCAAGGACAATGATTGCCTTGGTCTGAGACTGATTTTACTGCTGGGTGTGTTTTTGATACACTTGCGAGCGGTGCAAAATGGGTCCGATGTGGTCCATTTTTATCTAATACTATGAGCAGAGTTGCCATAGGTTGTTTTTTGGGCTAATGTTTATTAGAGTTTTTTTGTATCTTTTAATACAGATCCTATGCGGTGCTGTATTTACTTGGATTCAATCTTTTGCGTTTAGGCGTAATTTGATTGACTATTATTTTTTTGTGACTATGGAAGTGCTATGCACTCAGTCGTTTTGAGGCTTACGCTTAGGCGGATTTATGATTACGTGTCGTAATCAGATAAGTACTCACTTTATGTAGAGACAAGTATCTACAATTTATTTTTTTTTTCCATCTACGTGCTGGACTTCTTTTGTTGGTGAATTTTTCCTGCAGTGGTTGATTAATACCTTTAAAACCACCCCCTCGCTACCGGCACAAATCAGCTAGTCGTAACATCTTGGGCTTCTACACAATATTTTAAAGCTGGTTCTTCTTCCAGCGTGTAGAGAAAAATTCTGTTTGCCCGAAAGGGTAGGTAGAAATTTTTTATTACAATATTTTTTAATCCGATATTCTTATTTTGTATTTTTAGAGTAGGTATTTTACGTGTTTCTAATACGGTATTCGGTACGTGTTTCGGGTATTTTAATATTTCATTATGAATTGTGTTTTATTTGTGGTTTGTAAATTGCAAATATTTACCTATAAAGGTCGAAATAAAAAAAAAATATTAAAATGTTAGCGTTTTCCTTATATAGTAAAAAAATCTACCTAATTAAAAGATTAACGCATTAAAAATTGGAATAAAATAAAGCCCAAATAATTTAACCTACCGAAAAAGTAGATGTATAGAAGCCTAAGAACTGTCGCAAAAGCGAGTTCCACCTTGTTTATAGAAAATCTGGCACTGGAAAGGGCACACATGTTTCTGCTCAAAATTTAGTTACCATACCATTTAAAAAGTGCGATTGAATGCTTGACGGTTCACGCTACAACAAAATATCACGTTGAATCGTCATTGTTAGCAGACAACTTTTTAAAAGTAACTGATGGAGAAATTCTTGATGTGCATAATATACAATGATGCAAAATAGAAATAGCGAGGAAATAAAATCAAATCGAATGATACTCACGTCAATTATTCAAGCAATAATTTTTTGCGACAGGCAAGAAATTGCATTGCGAGGTCATCGCGATTCAGGTAGAATAGAATTGAAAGAAACCGACTACAATGATGGTAGCTTTAGGGCATTGATTCGATTTCGTGCTGCCGCTGGAGACCAACAATTGTTAAATTACCTTAATACAGTCAAAGGGAATGCTTGATTGAGAAAATGAACTGGTTCATATTATGGGTAATCAAATACAAGCTTCGTTAATTGCGCGCGTTGAGCTTGCTAATTTTTTTACTATATATTAGCTGATGAAACAACTGATATTAGCAGAGTAGAACAGCTTTCTTTATGCGTTAGGTATATTGACCATGAAACAAAACAAATTCAAGATTACTTCTTGAAATTTATACTAGTGCATGATGTATCTGGAACTGGATTAGCTGAAACGATTAAAAATGAAATGGTCTCGATTGGCATAGACTTAGGTTTTATGAGAGGTCAGGGCTATGATGGTGCAGCCATTTTAGAGGTGTTTAAGCAATAATTTCAAAACAGTTTCCCAAAGCTGTATATACTCATGCACTGTGCATCACATTGTTTAAATTTAGTATTGAATGATGTACATATGTAAATTGCCATCAATTAAAAATGTTATTGGAACAATTGGAGGAATTTCCAATTATTTTCGGATTTCTGCCAAACGTTCAGATATATATTAAAAAAATATCTGATTCAATCCAAAAATAAAAACATTTAGTGTTGATGCGCTACTACGAAACCCGGTGGGTGGAAAGGCACGATGCCATTATTATATTCGCTGAATCTCTCTCTGAAATTATATTAGTATTTGAAGAAATAATAAATTAAAAGCAGTCATGACGATTCCAGTAAAGGTGTATCTTTCCACAATGCGCTTTGCAATTTTACTAATATTATCTGCATTAAAATATTAGAAAAATGTTTGGGTATAACTCATAGACTCTCAGAATATCTTCAAGGTAAATATGTAGATCTAGGAACTGCCATGGAGAGAATACATGACAATTCGGCGATTTTCACTACCATAAGACAAGACGCAGAAACAGAATTTAAAAAGCTGTATGATGATGCATCGATTATTGCTTTGAATTTGGGCGTAGAGCCATCAATACCGCGACGTGTAGGCTCTCAGAGACATAGAGAAAAGTATCCTACTCAAAGTCCTGAGATTTATTACAGACGATCGATTTTTGTTCCATACATTGATGATATCGTGCAGTCTAGACCATGTCTAGATTTCTATATAAATGATTTTTAAGACACTAATAATGTTATCTTAGAAGGCGAATGGCTGCTTTGGCAACAGAAATGGAAAAACTATGAAGGAGAGCTTCATTATTAATCAGTGCAATATTGACATGTTTCCGAATATATTGGAATGTATTTTCGAATACTTCAATACAGGTACTTTAGCACTTTCTTCAATTCAGTCAATTTAAATATAGGATTCCGAATTCAATTCTGGACGAATGACGAGCCACGAAATGCTAAAATGACTAACATTTGAGATTCCGAACAAACGTTGTGCACCTAAAAATATAAATAAAAATTGTTAATTATGTTAGAATAAGTTGTGTGGGGATAAAATTAAGTTGTGTACGAAAGTTGGAGTTAATTAAAAAGGAGACTTACTTGTGGCAAACAATTTTGTGATTTTGCAATGTCAAAATATTGGAATGAAGTACATTCAGTGAAAAACAATTTCTGTTCGAATATCCGGATACCAACAATAGCAGAATGACCTAGAAATCACGTTTCAAGTTATATGGGAGCGATGGACAGAAGAATTGACAGATGAGATGAATGTAAATATTTGGAATCTCGCCATGTGTTCGTCAAATTAAAAATGCTCATAACGGCTAAACCATTTGATAGAAAATTTTCAAACTCGCTCAGCGTTACTTCCAGATAGTGATCTACATATCCTGTAAATTTGAAAAGAATCTGAAAGAAATTATTTTTATTATAAAAATCAGCATACCCAAAAATTGACTTTTACCTTAAAATTGTGGATCAAGTAAGATGTTTTTCAAATATCTATAAAAGGGAAGCCATATTTTTATGCAGTTGAGTACACTTTGGACTTTTGATGAATGTTCTAGTGGTTACAAAAAAAATGTGATTTGAAGAAAAATTAGAATTAAACTTCGGGTCAAATTAATTTCGACGAGCAATGTTGAATAGTGAAATTTAACTATTTTCCTAATAGAAAAATTGAAACAAATCCGATATTAAAATTTGGAATTACTAAAAATGAATGGTTAATAATAAATTGGATGTATTAATAAATCAAACGGTGGCACAATTAGCACAACTGAAACTCACCACAAGAAGTGTTGGAATGAATATATTCGTATGTATTGCCAAGTGATTATTCGACAACAATTATAAGGTACCTTTAAAAATAAACTATAATCTGAAAAGGAAATAAATCAACGGTATTGTGTTATAAAATTTAAAATTTAATTACTTACCTAATTTGTTCATGACAATTCGTTTGTTAACTGATATTATAATTATTAATGTACACTCCTCACCCTCCTCACCATTACAACCAATTGAAAATATTTGTATTACTTTTTGATCATTAAATCTTTTATAAATACTTCGTTTGAAAATGCAAGTGTTAGGTTAAAACAGTATAAAGCCGCGAACAAAGTTTATCTTTTATCATGGACTTACGCCCGGATTCATAGACGATGCCTTACTTATACTTAGAACGCCCTTTTTAAAATTGATCCTTATCAACCGAGTAAATAAGGTTGCAATAAAAACAAATGCAGTCCGATTTGCCTTACTTAGCACTTAATACTTGTCTATGAATCCGGCCGTTAGATACTTAGGACCGGCATCTTCCTACCTGAAGGCTTATAATTTTCGGCCTCTTAAGCGAATAACGAAAAAGTTCACACCAGGTGGCTCTGAACAAGTAAGGCCGAATTAAGTTAAAAATGCGCATATTGATTTATACCAATATAAAAATAAAATAATATTGTATTACATTATAATGAAAGAAGAAGATAATATACACTTATTAAAAATTAAATTTTTACCGATTTGTTAAAAGTTAGTGTTTTTAAGTTTACAGTGTTTGTTTACGATGTAAGTATATTTTTAACCTTATGTATATAAATTTGCTATTTTATATTTTTCTATTTAATTAGATTTAAAATGGGTTTCAAATGTGTTGTGCCTAATTGCTCCAGTGGGTATGAAAGCGAAAAGAAAAATTTACAATCCTATGCTATGTTCTTAGCACCACGAGATCCTGAAAGACGTAGGCAATGGAACAAAATCATTCCTCGAAAATTTGAGTTAAGAGATTGTCATAGGGTTTGTGAAAGACATTTCACAGAAGATTGTATTGTACGAACGAAAATTATAAGATACAATATTCCAGGCAAATTAATTTAGCAAATTATTTAAGCAAAAATATACAAACCAAGAAAGAACCGTTTGTGCGTAAACCATTCATTAAAATCAAAAAATTGAGGTCCGAGGTTATTGATAAACAATCAAGTTTGATTTCCCCTGATCGTGATCTCGAATGAAGCGGTTCTAGAAAATATTGAAGTTAATTTATCAATTGAAGAATTATTTGAATATAATTTTAATAATTTACCAGATTCATGGGGATACCATAAACTACATAAAGACGGTGATCGTTCATTGATATTTTCAAAAATGATACTTATTTCAAATAAGAAATTGCCAGTTATTCAGAAACAAATATGCTTGGATCAATCGATGACTTACTTTTGTAGAATATTTTCCAAATTGATAAACCTTGTAGATTGTTCGGTCAATAAGATTACTTCTTTGTTAGATTTAGAAGTAGTAATTAATTTTGTAAATAATCTTCCAGTGTGTTCGGGAAGTAATAGAACTGATGTTGTTTCTGACGTTGCAGGTTTTATAGATATAAATGGAAGCTGGAGAAGTAACAGTTGCCCTTACATTTTGAAAACTGAGCAAATCGTCTGTTCTTACTGTACACTTCTTTCGGGTAGTATCAACAGTAAAATATGGAGAAATAAAAACAATCAACAGGATCATATTAAACGAGTTCGTTTGCATTTGACTGATTCCAATAAGGTCAAGCATACTATTCTTAAAATTAAATTAACCAGCCAACGGAAGAAAAACACTAGAGCAAATAGAAGAATTGTCATATTAAAAAATAATATTCTTATAATGAAAAAAGACTTTTATAGTAAGAAGGAGAATGTTGTTAATGAAAAAATCAAGAAATTGAATGTATCTCCCTCACAAAGAACTGTAATTTCCGAAATTTTAGCTGCTTCGAAGGTTACTCATCCAAAAGGCAATCGATACACAGAAGAGTGGATTTTATTATGTTTATTAATTAACATGAGATCTCCATCAGTATACACTTTTTTGAGAACCAACGAAATATTGCCTCTACCATGTATTCCTACAATAAGAAAATATTTGTTGAAGTACATCGAGAAAATCGATGTATACGAAGAAGTTGTAACAGAGTTACTTCAAAATGTGAAATTTACATTTCCATGTGTGCTACATAAAGCAGATATATTGTCTTATACCATTCATTATTATATAACTATGAGGTTAAGACAATATACTCATCACATTAATTCAGAAGCAAGAAAAGTTGCTTCTGAAAAGAAAAAAGTTTCCAAGTTTTCAAAAACATAATGTTAACTAATTCTTGTTTTATTATTTATAATTGTGATTTCTAGTAGGTAAATAAATATATATTTTTTGTTTTAATTTAATATTACTGTACTTGATGTGAAAGGAATATCTAAATATTCAATAAAAAGGATTTATTCTTATAGAAACATATAGCATTTTTTGAATATTAGGCCTACGAAATTCTGCGCCATCTAGCGTTAAAGTTTGGGTTGATTCGCTTAAGAGGTCGCCATTTAAGCCTCATGTTACCTGTCGCCTGTCCTAAGCTTCTGTCCATGTCTTTTATAAATAAAAATTTAACCAAACACCAGGAGGACATCAGAGGCGTCGCGCCAGGTTTTTAGATTGGTGACCAAAACATCAAATACCTTAAGGGAATTTATGAGGTTGTGTATAGCAAAAAAAAAACACTATTAAATTGTCTATTAACTATTATCACTAAAAATATTAATATTTTTTAATTATTCTACTTTTATTTATATAAAGATACTTCTGAATCAACTACAACAGATTATGTCTGAAAATGTGGGAGAGATTATATCATTTGAAAAGAAACTTTTGTTTACAATTTGGATTTTATCAAAACCCGAATCGTTTCTTGCAGCAGGAGACAGATTTAATATGGCTCGAAGTACATCTCATAATATTTTTTTTGAAATGGTTACTTTGTGATAACAAATTTACGACAAAATATTTCTTGGCCAAATTTAAACGAACGACAAAGAATAAGCAGAACTTTGGAGAATAAATCAGGTGAGTTAAAACAAATAATAATAAGATATGAGCTACCGAAGTATATTTTTAGGTATACTAGGAATCGTAGGTGTAATTGGATGGTTGTCATATTGCCATAAAAGGTCCACATCATAACGCGATCGATTATTATAACAGGAATGGTTGCAAAACAACCACTTAGTTGTTTGTTGCCAACAAATACATCAGTAAACTGACTTTATCATTGCAGACAGCTTACAAAACAACTAAGTGGTTGCTTTGCAAGCTGTCTGCTTGTTGTTTAACCACTTGTTTTGCAAGCTATCTGCAATGATAAACGTCAGTTTACTGATGTATTTGTTGGCATACCTAGTAGGGTTCACGATGCTCGTGTATTTAGACAAAGTCCCTTGTATGATATCCTAACAACCGATCCACAATCTATTAGTTCAACTGAACATCTTCTTGGAGATGCCGCTTATCCATTGAGTCTGTTTTTGTTAAAACCTTACAGAGACAACGGACATTTAAGAAATGTTGAAATAAGATTCAATAAAACAATGAGTGCTATTAGACCATTAATAGAACAAGCTTTTGGTCTATTAAAAGAAAAATTACGCAGGTTAAAATATTTAGATATGGCTAGGGTGGATATGATTCCTAGTGTAATCACAGCTGCTTGTGTTCTTCACAATATGATAATAGCAAATGATGGCTTAGATGCAGAACCTACAGAACCGCTTGCACCAGAAGATCTGCAACAAAATGAAGAGTTACTTTTAGCCAGAGAAGAAAATAACACTGCCGAAAGAAAAAGGGACTATATTGCTTCTCTTCTTGATTAGTTTATTGAAGCATCCGCAGTTTGTTCTGCAGTCTCAGATTGATTTTTCTGATTATTACTAATTTCTCTCAGTAATTTAATTTTTTCTTTTTGAAGTTGGATATTTCCCTCGACGCATTTCCTTAAATTTCTAAGTTCCTCCAGTTTTTCCGCCTCTGAGGCGGCAAATTTAAGGTTTTCCCGGGTACCATAAATCCAGGCTACGCGACTGAAGCAAAATCCGAAGGAGTTCATGCGATCTTATACGCTTTACTGCCAAACAAAACTAGATCTACAGATGTTCGGTTATTCCAACTAATATTAGAATTGTACCTGATGTTAGGCCAGAAAGTGTCTCACGTGACTCATATACAAAATAGAGAACACAAAATACTTATTAAAAATCAACATGCTTGCCATTTCCAAAACTCATCAATAGAGAAAGTGTGACTGCAAATTCAAATCAATCTCTACTATCGCATCTTCATAAACCAAACATCTGCTGAAAGTCGAAGTCTCGCATCCCAATCGGAAGGTAGTTCTGACATTAAAAAAATGTAACCCTCCTCCCCATAAAGAAATTCTGGGTACGGGCCTAACTGGCCGCGTTCAAAAACGTCATAAGCCGATCCAGAGTGATTTTCAAAATTATCCTTATAAACTTGTGTTTTTATGGTAATTGGTATTAGTTATTTTAGACTATTATTCTATATAAATAAGATAAGACAAGATAAAAATTAAAATTAAAAAACAACGTCAGACAAATATAAATCATAAACAAATTGAAAAATTATGAAATTATTTGCAATAATTAAATTCATTGATGAGGAAGATGCGCCCGATGTAGTGGCAACTAATTGGATTAATTATAAAAAATCCACTTGTTGCTATCCCAATGTCCGGACGACATTTTTAAAAAACAAATTGGTTATAGCACGAAAGGACCCAAACGAAAATTGGCTAGAATGCCCAATGCAAATAATAAAAGAGTTCGGTAAGCATAATCTGATTAAAATCTACTGCACATTTTTAAGATTTACATTTATATTTTCTTACTTTACAGATACATATGAAGACGCTAATAAACAGCTTTCGGAAGCGGAACAAACATCTAACATTGATTCTGAAATGGAAGGTAGCGACAATCGCAGTGTGAAAAGAAAAACGCGAAAAGTTGTGGCTGTAGACGAAAGCGACTCCGATGATGAACCTCCAAAGAAAAGCAGGAAGATAGTCAAAGAGTTGCTGCTGCCGTATCCACCTGAAGAAAATTCTGAATCTGAAGAAAATTTGTAAATTTTTTGAATTGATTTGATTTAATAAAAAAAATAATAAAAACCAAAATTAAACCTTTTTTTTGGGCTCTCAAAAACCTGTAAACGACAACCGTGAAAAGCGCCAAGTCAAAAAGACGGCGGTTCTACTTTGTAAAAACATCGCGAAGTAAAAAAGCGAAAAAAAAAAAACATTTCCCTTTAAGCCATTTTCCCCAAAATTGCCACTGCGTAAAAAGGCGCTCATTGGATAATTCCTAGATAGCGCCAATTAGGCTCCTGCGGCCTGAAGGTAGTGAAAAGCAGGGCCGTGTAACTAAGCAAAGTTGCGCCAAAAGCCGTTTCAACTAATGTCACCACTACGTAAAAAGTAAATTACGTAAACTACGTAAATTACTACGTAATTTATTATTTTCAAATTAAGCTGCGTTCTCGAGCATTTTTGGCACCCTTTTTGCGCTCTCAGTCGCCCTACCCTTGTTACAGTACTGATGAAAAGGTTAGGACAAGCTTTAAAAAGCTTGCAAATGATAAGCTTTTGAAAAGATAAGCTTAATGCAAGCTTGTGGAGCGTCAATTAGCATGCTTATGGAAAGGTTTTTGCAAGCTTAAGGGTTGTCAACGACAAGCTTGCACCAATCTTTACGTTTGTATTACAGCTCTTCAAGAGTGCATACACGGATGTTTTTCTATCTCTCTCAAAATAAGCATTTAGCTATTATATGTAATTTAAGAAGGAATTACGCTAACGATGATGAATTTGCATTGAAAGCACGAATGATTATTTCCATAGCATTCTTACCTCCTCAGCTCCGCTTCTTCAATCCGAAGAAAGCAAAAATTTAAAAAAAAATTTTTCCACAAGACTATAATTTGGGCTTGGATTGATAATATTAATGGAAGCTCAAAGGTAATTGACAGCAAATCTTCAAGCAGCTTTATAGTTGAATCTGTTTATCCTTGTCCGCGGCTGCTTATTAATTTATTCACAGCTAACCAAAATAAAGTATTTGGCCATTCCCCTATCCGCAACCCGGGGACGTGCCACGCTGCTGGTTAGGCATCAGGGACGAAAGCGAATACAATTTACTATTACAAGCTTTTACCCTGGAACGTGGAAAAATGGTGAACGCTTCACGAATATGCGTGTCATCCTTGCGCAGGGACCATGCTAATCTTCTCTGTATCGTTCCAATTTTAGTAGATGTACCGCCGAAGCGAGTACGATTAACTTCATTTGCGATTCTATTTATATAGGAAAATTAGTGAGTTGGTACTTCTTCGGATAAAATGCTTTAATCTAAGATTTATCGTCAAATAAAGACCACTTTAAGGTAAATCATTTTTTAAAGCAAAACCATTGTTGTTAAATTTTATCATTTGGCACTTAAAAATATGACTTAAAACTAGCTATATCGTAATCAGAGCCGATTTATCCATTAGGCAAGAAAGGCTGCTGCCTAGGGCGGCAATCTTTTAGGAGACGGAAAAATTATTAATTAATTCTAATAAAAAATGTAACATAAATAGAAACTTGATTGTAAATTGTAATTATTTAAAAATCGTATAACATTATGTAGAAAACATAAACAACTTTTAAGTGCCAGAGAGTAAAGAATAACAAGGTGGAACTCGCTTTTGCGACAGTTCTTAGGCTTCTATACATCTACTTTTTCGGTAGGTTAAATTATTTGGGCTTTATTTTATTCCAATTTTTAATGCCTTAATCTTTTAATTAGGTAGATTTTTTTACTATATAAGGAAAACGCTAACATTTTAATATTTTTTTTTTATTTCGACCTTTATAGGTAAATATTTGCAATTTACAAACCACAAATAAAACACAATTCATAATGAAATATTAAAATACCCGAAACACGTACCGAATACCGTATTAGAAACACGTAAAATACCTACTCTAAAAATACAAAATAAGAATATCGGATTAAAAAATATATATGTAAATAATCTGAATAATTAATACCAATCTAAAAATATTCTATATGAAGTAAAATTGTTTTAAGAACGTGCGTTCTGATTGGTTTTGAATTATGCGGACAGACGGACAGACGGACAGACGGACACGGAGCTAGATCATAAGGCTTCTTCCTATACGTTGTATAGAAGCCTAAAAATTAACGAAGAACAAAAAGCTGTCTGCTGTTTAGGTAAATAAATTTGTTATTTTGTTAATAAATATTATGCTTTTATAATAAGTTCAAATTTTAATTTAAGGGGGCGGCAAAAAAAATATGCTTAGGGTACTCACATGCCTTAACGCGGCACTGTTCGTAATGTAAGAATGATGAAAACACAAATTAATTAAATTAAATATTTAAATTAAATTCATTGTATTTACAAGGTATGCCCTTCATCGTAAGAACTTATTTTAAATTTGCCATGGACAGCAGAAGCAAACGGATCTTCCTCCTCCTCTTTCCAGTATTCCAGAGTTCCAGTATTCTATCTATGAAATCCCAGCAAGCTGCTCCTGATACGGTGTGTCATTTTAGGCTTCTATACAACGTATAGGAAGAAGCCTTATGATCTAGCTCCGTGTCCGTCTGTCCGTCTGTCCGTCTGTCCGCATAATTCAAAACCAATCAGAACGCACGTTCTTAAAACAATTTTACTTCATATAGAATATTTTTAGATTGGTATTAATTATTCAGATTATTTACATATATATTTTTTAATCCGATATTCTTATTTTGTATTTTTAGAGTAGGTATTTTACGTGTTTCTAATACGGTATTCGGTACGTGTTTCGGGTATTTTAATATTTCATTATGAATTGTGTTTTATTTGTGGTTTGTAAATTGCAAATATTTACCTATAAAGGTCGAAATAAAAAAAAAATATTAAAATGTTAGCGTTTTCCTTATATAGTAAAAAAATCTACCTAATTAAAAGATTAAGGCATTAAAAATTGGAATAAAATAAAGCCCAAATAATTTAACCTACCGAAAAAGTAGATGTATAGAAGCCTAAGAACTGTCGCAAAAGCGAGTTCCACCTTGTTTTTGGTAACCTAAAAGCACTCTGTTTGGTAAAATTTTTTTACCGACCGAAAATTATGTTAAACCACCGCCGGTACTCCCCCTGGGACGAGTTGAACATCAATCGAGTTTCCAACCAATCGATTTGAACATCAGTCACCGTTTTGATGGCTTTCCAGCTAGGGAAGCGTTCATAAACTACGTGGTTTGGTCAAGGGGGGGGGTTAGGTAGAAAGTTACGCAAGACTACATGAGGGTAGGGAGAAGTTAGAGTCAAGCTACGTTCATTTATTTTATTTCGGCACAATGACAGTAATTTGCAGAATAACTGACAACATAATATGGATATTTAAAATTATAACTATAAACTAATATAAATATCGGTCTTATTAATTTTTTATGCCAAATAATTTTTTAAAAGTTTTGTTAACAGAAAGCACTAACTGTCTTCCGGACTTGGTAGAAAAAAACTACGTTCCGTCTAAGGGGGGGGGGTATAGAGGTATCATGATAAAAGCTACGTTAAGCTACATGATGGGAGGGAGGGGCTCTAAAGAGGTCAAAATTAAACTTCGTGGTTTATTGACGCTCCCTAGTTAGCATATTTCAGTAGAATATTCATTGCCAATGTTACCAAAATTCTTCAAGTTTCGTTTTTATTCAAGTTTTATAAAATATATAAAAAACATTTTTAATTTCTAAATTTTAATATATTATTTTGTTCTGTAGGTATATTAAAAAATGTCAAGTTTGCCTTTAACCTCTTAAAAAGAATACTCCGGATGCTCATTTTGATATTAAAAAGTTAAATACTAATTTTCCGACGGCGAAACGGCAACGGCGAAATGGCGACGGCAAGATGTTCTAGAGCGGTTTTGAAAACTGTCATTTTTGATATGTTGCGTTACAGAGTGTTGCCAAATCTACCAATTTTTTGGCAGATCTACCGATGTGGAAACAAGACATAAGAAAATTTTTTATATAAATTAGTTGCGCCTATGGTTTAGTTATGTATTTTTAAATAATAAACTACCGAAAATGTATTGAAAGCTATGGAATTTTTACTTTAGAACGATCTACCGACATGTACGACGATCAGCTGTTTACCATAATTTTGTTAAATACATCTGGCAACACTGCCGTCACATAGTTTTTACCAGCGCCCAGGGATGACGCTCACAATCTCCATTTGAAATGTGGCGTGTCGGTTTTTTAAAGAATTCTGTTTTTTAACGCCACAAGAAGGAAATGTTATCAGTACAACAGTGGTGGTAAAGTTCACAATTTATAATTGAATTCTGTAAGTAATTATTAATTATATATCTATACGCCATATTAGTGCAGCGTCAGATTCTACGAATCCAGTTCCAAACAAAACAACCGACATAACCTCGTTTTTTCCACTTTGACATTTGGTTTGATTTTTGAACGATTTGGGTACTTCTGTGCATTAAAACGAGTTAAAAATGCGCAATTATATATTAGGTAACCGTTCTTGAAGTTGTGGTGGATATTGTTAACAAAATTTAGGTACTCGATTTATGCAATGTTTGAATTGTGTTTTGAACTTAACTGTTCGTTTCAGCAATAACAATGAGCTAAACGAACATTTGTTACAGTAGGCACGTTTTTTGAAGATTGGAAAAATGCAAAAATCCTCTAGTAGAAATGGTTTTAATGTTAAGTTTGATAACCTGGCTCTCGGTACACAGTCCTGTCTTTAAATGTGGTAAAATGTGTCCACAAATGAATATAAACCACTGTAGAGGTAATAAGATTTTTAAAATTTGACTGAATAATGTTATAAACGTTTCAGATGCAAATAAAGGTAAATAAATATGGGAAGTGACACCGGAACAGGTGCAGTAAACGAATTCCATAGCCGGGACTAGAATTCATGTTGCAAGGGCTATCCGACGCATGGAGTGATACAAAATTCTTGATTTTACACCTCACACTCTTAAGACTTATGGAATAATAGTTTGATTGATTGGAACGCTCATAAATTTACACCCACCACCTGTACGAAAAGTGCAGGAACGTTTTTCTTCGGAAATTGAGAACGAGTAGGATTTTAACTTTATTTATGAACTATACAAAGGCCTTGGCATGAATATTTTTGACTATTGCAATTTTTTGTTTTCTTGATTTTGTTCAATTATTATTACAGAACATAAAAAAGCAGGTTTCGTAGTACGGTTTTCAAAATAAAATAAATTTAAAAACAACCGATTTTCTCCTATTAATTTAAAACCTCGTCCTGTTATTATCATTATTATATCACATAATCACTTTAGATCTTCGTTGGGTACAAATGAAAGGATTTATATTTAAAACTTTTTTATTTATCAAGTCTCCTTTTAGCTGAATATATTTATTCCAGCGATGTAAATAGTCCATCGATCAAACAAATTGGAAGATCACGGCAGTGATGTAATGGTTATTGTACCACAATACTCACAGTTTATCCTCCATGCACTTATAGAAATGTTATGATGTGCATCAATGCAACCATGTGATAGCAAATTACTTGACCTCTCTTCGAGAATTCGAAATCAACAAGTAACTGTAAGAATTTATAAGGAATTTAGAAACAATAAAATTATTGTAAACACAATCATTACCTTTATAGAATGTCCGTTTCTTCATTCTCACATAAACATTTGGAAATAATTAAATATGAAGTCACTAATGCATGTATGTACCTTATTTTATATAAAAATTTGTATCATTTACGAATCCACCAACTACCAACCGAGGAATTAAACTTATATTAAAACCATTTCTACTTGAGGATTTTCTCATTTTTCCGATCTTCAAAAAACGTGCCTACTGTAACAAATGTTCGTTTGGGTCATTGTTATTGCTGAAACTAACAGTTAAGTTCAAAACATTGCATAAATCGAGTACCTAAATTTTGTTAACAATATCCACCACAACTTCAAGAACGGTTACCTAATATATAATTGCGCATTTTTAACTCGTTTTAATGCACAGAAGCACCCAAATCGTTCAAAAATCAAACCAAATGTCAAAGTGGAAAAAACGAGGTTATGTCGGGTGTTTTGTTTGGAACTGGATTCGTAGAATCTGACGCTGCACTAATATGGCGTATTAAGATATTGTTTTTTAAATTTATCATAAATGAATTGATTGTATCAGTTAATCTTCAGAATATTTTTTATAACCTTAAATTTGGTATATTTGATTGTTTGAACATTTTTTGTAGGGTTATTTTTAATACAAAAATGTGGAATTCTGACAACTGCAAGTATTTTAAAACATTTGACGAATGATTTTCGTTTAGTTAAGATCAAGTTATAGTTTCAATCGAATTTTGTTAATGTTCCGAACTTAATTGTTTCGACTACGTAAGTTATTTTAATTATTTATTAATAGTAATATCTTTTGCTCTTTTTAAGTTTTATGATATTTTAATGAAAAGCTCTACATTACAACTAATTACTTTGTCCCCTCCCTAACTGATCCTATTTCATACGCCTCCTCATACTAGGGCCGATCATAATTTAAAAAATAAAATATATTAATATAATCTATGTAAATATACATACATATTAATTTACAATTGCAGTTGAATCAAACGAGGAAGCAAATTTATGCTATAATACAAGAGGAAACCATTCTCTTCAACCACTTTGTAAGTAAATTTATTAATTTATTATAAAATAACTTTTTTTTATGAAATGCATTTTTTAGAGGGATCAAGATAAATTGGAACAAAAATGAGTAGATATTGTAAACGTGTTTAACTGTGAAAGTTTTCTGTCAGCTTACGATCATAGTGAAGAATTGTTGAGAGTGATTTTATTAACCTTTTCGAGACTGTGGCAAGACAACTAGCGCACGCACCTGACTTTAAAGTCACTGAAAGGCACAAGATTTAATTTAATGGTACGTGGAAGGATTTTGTCTTCTACAGCATAGATAAGAAAGGTAGTTGTTGCAAATTGTCTATCTACTGCAACCGTTTCGAAAGGGTTAAGGGTAGTGAAATTGTAAACAATTTGGATTCTAGTTTTTGCTTTCAAAGACATATGGGCTTAGAAGACATGGGGAACCAGTGTAGTTTTTGGTATTCTGGGAAAAGCAACTTCCATGCTGCACAATTTTGAGTAAGTTTACTTTAATTACTATGATTATACCTGAATGTATTTTTTTTAAATTTAAAACAAATTTTATTCTTATCGTGGAAATTGCCATGTTTTAATTACCAATTTTTAAAAAAAGTGTAACTGTTGAAATATTAGCCAGGGACTGACGGAAGGTAAAAAGCTGTAGAACCAGTTGCATCTGTAAACTAACTTATGCCCGGTTTCTTCACCTTGAGATATCTATCGGATAAGTATAAGTAAAAGTATAACCAATCAAATTAATCAAGTGACCAATCAGAAAACCGCAATTCAAATTCAAAATAGCAAATCAAAACTTTGATTGGTTATACTTATACTTAAACTTATCCGGTAGATATCTCAAAGTGAAGAAATCGGGCATTAGGCATACATTTCTTTTAAATCTGCCAATTTTTCAATTGACTTATTAAAATACCATGAATCTTCATTGCAGCTGTACAGATTCTTGACCTACGGTTTAACAGTTTGTACAGACTTTTGGGTTCTGTTGCCTTTCATTTTGCTGCTAACGAATCTCAGAAATTAACAGAAATATAGTCAATCCATTTAATTTAAGTCGGAAATACGGCACTCAACAAAATGTTTTATTAGTAAGTCCCACACGTATTTCGTGGCACCAAACATTACAACTTACGCATAAGTCTTCATTGTAAACATAGCATTTCCAAGATTCTTTCGTTTGTTTCTTTTTATGTTTGTTGTCTTTCTGATCTTTCTGCTGAAGCCACAGATCATATTTAGGCAACTGCATGTTGCAAGAAGCCAATGTTGAAGTAATTTTGACAGTTTGCTCTAAAATTTGTTTCCAAGATACTACTTGCCGAATACTGGACTCGAGTCTGTGGTGAATGGTTTTGTTTAACCTCCATTGATCAAAAATAGCACAGGGCTCGTTATGATATAATTTTTGTTCATGTTTATTAATCACTGGATTAAGATGTGTCCAGTCATCAAAACGGTTGGCAATTGTGTCTCTAGATTGGGAAAATATCCATCAAAGTTGACAGTAGCATTTGTTTATTGGTGAATAGCAAAGCCATAAACGCTTTGTTTTTAAATCCGACTTGGTAATTTTATTGTAAATAAAATAGAAAGTTGAACATTTTCTATGTTGACCGGCTGGAGGAAAGGGTTCCAACGGTCGACATGGTTGAAAACCAACTAAGTACTTTTTTTGTTCAGTCATCAATAATTCATCTGTATCCTTTATCATTTGTCATAATATTAGTAGCACACCTAATATCGGTATCTATAATAATTGTGACTGTTTCTACATCGGAGTCTACGTTTTTCGAATTCTTAAGAGGATCAATAAAATATGAACATGATGGTGTAGGCCCCGGTTCATTTAACGACTAATGTTTTTAACTGAAATTGAGATGAGGGTAATAGGGTAAATTAAATTAACTTACTTTTTGATTGCGTAAAGTGAGGCGGACTAAATAATAGGCTTCTTTTTTCTTGAAAACAGTTCGGTTTTAACAAAAATCAAAATGTACCCTACCCTTTTGAAGGATTTTTTTTGGAATTCTGCTCAAGTGCTAAGGGTGACAGTTTATTTCTTTATTACTGGATTATGATATAAAATAAATAATAAAAATAAATATAAACTAATAAATATTTCTGACGAAGGCGATTACCATCGCTGAAAGCTTAAATAAGAATATCAATTATTGTAGTTTATTTAACTTGTTTTATATTTAAAGTTTTATCTTATTGTTCTCACAAGTTAATAATTTATATATGATATGAAATATCTTGTTAAGTCTAGTACTGTGGCTTGAAATCATAATAAAATACCAATCAAGTTGAGTCACACATTAATTGTGTTTCTCTGTATCCACACATTAGAAGATCAATCAAGTTCACATTGATCATTGTACCTATACACTAATCGTGGTGCACAGCAATTGAGTTGCACTTTATGCACACATAGAGAAAAAATTTTAATCCAAATCCATCGCACATCACTTTTGAAGTAAATATTACTGCAGTTGAAGTAATATTTACTTCAAATTGATGTGAGATTGATTTGGACTTCAATTTGAAGTAAAAATTTCTTCAAAACACCAACAATTTTTCTTTGTGTACTCTCGGTATTAGGAGGTCAATAAAATGTATACAAATCGAACTGTACATCAATACTAAATCCCCATCCTGATGCATAGCAGTCGAGGTTCACGTTAATTGAAGGTGCATATAGTATTGAAATTGCGCAATATGATGTATGATGGAGTTGCACACCAATTGAGTTCCACCGAATTTCTGTTTTTGGTAATTTCTAATCTAATATAATAATTAGATCAAAAATTTGTAGTTTAAATATGTAGTTGTTACTTGGTACTTGCCTCAGTTTCATTTACTGTACCTATTTTCCGGATTTGAATTTTCTTTTAGCTTTGTAAATTGAAATTCTTTTGTTTACAACTTATCCAAATACCTCTTCGAAATTTATTTATTTATATTCTACATTTCTATTCTTACATCTTGAGGGGACACATAAGCAGTATTAGCTGATCTCTGCCTTTTCTTGGAAATATTTGTTTCCATAATAGAATTAGATGTACAGTAGAATCTCTACCAACCGAATCTGTCATATCGGAAAATTCTGAGAATTGCTCGCTTTATCCAGAAGACCCTTGTGAACATGTTTTATGTAACATGATGTATGTTATTTTTTCTAAGCACGTAACGACTCGTAATGAAGATAGATTGATTGAGTGAAGCATGTGATAATGCTTAAGGGGGAAAAGGGCCTGAGGTACAAACAAAGATGCATATTTTTGTGATTTTTTTGCCGAGTACCTTATTTGTTAATATTTATATAAAAATTTATTTTATTATTATTTTTTTCACATTTATGGTCACCGTAAATTCCGGATGGTAAAGGCTCTACGCTGCTTTGTAACAAAATTTAAATATTTGTTACTTAATTTTCTGGCGATGCCCCGTAGTTTCATTTTTATAAACTATTAACCAAGGCGTTTGCGCGACTTGGATAGGAAGGGAGAGGTGGTGATAAAAGTTGGTAGACCGTTTTTGAATTGGACTGTGTGCTTAAATTTTTGCAAGATTGCTTAAAATTTTGGATAGTGAAATTTTTGTGAATACTCTTGAAAATTATTGTGTTTATCACGATTACGGCTCTGATAAAAAATAAGAAAAAACATTAAGACGTACATTAAGACGGACCACGCTAGATGGGATGAGAATATTTTAAAAATTGCTCTGGCCATAAATACCGCCAAACACGAAGTTACCAATTTTTCTCCGCCTTTCCTTGTGTTTGGAAGATACCTCCCTACAGATGGCTCATATTATGGTCCCGTTCCCGACCCTTTAAACGTAGTACAAATAGATGAAAGGATTCGCTGGGATGAAACCCAGCAACAATTACCGGCCCTCTATGCCGAAGTGCGCGAGCATTTACAGAAATCTTACCTCACTAGCAAAAATCATTATGATTTGCGGAAGCGTCCGCTATCCTTCCAAGTGGGAGATACCGTTTGGAAAAAGAATTTTGTACTGTCGGATGCCGCCAAGAAATTCTCGGCCAAATTAGCGCCCAAATTCCTCAAATGCCGAGTCCTACGTAAACATGGCGATTTAACCTATGAACTCGTCGATTCCGGGGGGAAAAATGTCGGGCGTTGGCATATCAAGGACCTTAAGGCGTCCCCCTCATAAGGTCATTGTAGAAGTACCGTGTTGCCTTTTTTTTTGTTGTTTTTTTTGTCCGTGTGATGTGGCTTCACCAATCCCCCGACTAGGACAAGGCGTAAAACTGTTTCCATTTGTTTAGTATTAGGAGTTTTGTTTTTTTTTGAAGAAAATAGTATTCTTATCAGAGAATTTTGAGTATAGTACCTTTTGCGCCCAGGACAAGGCGTAAAACTGTTTCCATTTTTTAGTATCTCGTTGTGAGATTTTTTTGGGTAAGATTCTTTAAAGGATTAGATTATGGGTAGGAGCAGATTTTTTTGCTTTATGTTTAGTTTTCCGCTGCGCAACTCCAGTTTTATCGACTGTCAACCTGTACCGTCCGCGAGTTTTGATTTCAATTGATGGATGCATTTAGGTATTTGTGTGTAATTTGTGGCCACAAAGATACTGTGAGCAAATATGTGACAGTCCAGTTATTTACGTTGGAATTCGGGTCTTGCTTGTTGTCAGTCCATGATTTGGACAATGTTAGGAATTTTTTTTGGGAAAATAAATTTTTTTACCTTTTTACGCTTACCTTATATCGCCTACCGCATGACGTTTTTAGTAACAACTACCCGTACCGCTTACCTATACGATCTGTAGAGTTTTTAGCTACCAGTAGAAATAGGTGCATGAATCTTGCTTGTGAATTTGCCTTGCCGTGGTTCCGTGATGACCCTGAACTTTGCATTTTTCAGAAGGATGGAACGTAGTCCAGCTGGATGTTGGAACTGTGGCGACTGGGGCCACAGTTATAGCCAGTGCGTTCGGCCCCGCGGACGTTTTTGTTATGGGTGCGGTTTGCCCGATCGCACCAAGGCAACCTGCGCGCCATGCCAAGAAGAAGAAAGATCGAATCATCCCCGTCCCAACCCCGCACCGTTAATAAGCATACGACTCCCGGACTTGGTCCCTGAGGAAAGAACATCCCGCCCTACCGTTAGAGAACTACAGCCCCTAATGGAGGTTCAGGTATCCCTGAACCGGCCCAGCACCTCTCGAGGAAGAGGGAGAGGACCACAACCGAATCTGGTATCCGCTCATTACCGCCCAAGCATGTTGCGCTGGGAGAGTTCGGACGAGGAGGAGGAGTCCTTGAGGCTTTAAGCCGCTCTAAGTTGAAGTACCTTAATTTTATTAACGTTTTTGTAAATACGTTTTTTTGTTTGTCTTATGAATCAATTTTTATTTGTTTACGTTCTTTGAAGCTTTGTTAATTTTGTCATACGAATATATCTTGTTTTAGAATTTTTTATTAAAGTTTATTGTGCTAGTTTGTGATTTTTGGTTGTGCATTATACCTTCATCCTTTACCGTTTATTGAATCTTTTGTTAGAAGTATCGAGCTTGAGGCTCGACCAGGAGCAATCCAAATAATACGAGTCTGTCGTAATTCCGTTTGGGAAAAAATTTCGTTGCAATCTAGAAGTGATACACCTGTTCCGAACCAGAAAAGTTAAATTAAGTAAAGTTAGTTTTTTAGGGTAATAGTTTTTATGTACAGTTAGTTTTTAGTGTTTCCCTTTTTCCGTTTCTTGATTCATGATTTAGGATCCCCGACAAATCAAGTGGCGCCCATTTTTTTTCCTTGTTAACCCACACGTACCCATTTCCCTTCCGCGGTCAATAGTGATGACGTTAAACTTAGTTTAGGATTGTATTTACCGATTTCTTCTCTTTGCTTGAGCTAGCCCTTTTGTTAATTTGTTACCTGCAAGATAAGACCGGAGATTTTTTACCGCTGGTACAGGAAAGCGCATGGGGAGAAGGAGTAGTTTAAAGCGACAGCGCTTACGTTAGTGTCTCCCCAGAGGAACGCTCCTAGGAGAGAAGAGGAGTCCGGCTTATCTGTTTTTTATTATCTTTTGCGTTAGGATTTTGTTGCCTTGGTTACCGTTCAGTGTATTATAGAGTAGTTTTTCTTTAGGGTCAATTCGTTTTTTATAGTTAAGTTAGTTTTGTACAGTTAAGTTAGTTTGGTACAGTAAGTTAGGTTTATCTTTAACCTTTATGTGACTGGATAGGTACCCGGGTACCTTTTGCAGTTTTAAGCATTCATATCTTTTGTGTTCATTGTCGTTGAGCTTTGAAATTTCGTAACATCTCGGAGCTTGTTTTATACTATATTTTGTTATATTATTTTGATTATTATTATTAATTTTATTATGAGAAAATGGCGTCCAAAATTATTTCACCCTTTAATGACGGTGTAGGTACCCGGGTACCTCTATATGTTTTATATGAAATTAGATAGGAATTGTAGTAATAAAAATAAAATTAAATTAAAGCAATTAAATTTGCAGTGCTTAGGGCCAATTTCATAATAAAAGTTAGCAGGACACCAAAATTTAAAAGGAGACTTAGAACAAAACTGATAATTTTTATTATTGTTCTGTTTTGTTTTAAGTCGTCTTTTAAATTTTAATGCCCTGTTAACTTTTACTTTGAAATTGGTTTTTAGCAATTTGTCAGCTACTTATTATGCTTTTGTTTACATGTGCTAAAAATTATAAAAATTATTTATATTGAAAATTGAATTTTCATTGTTATGACTATATTAATTTAATTATTGAAATTTAAGAAATAGAAATATTCCATGGATAATTGTAAATTAAACAATAGGTATGTCCGAGTTCTTTTGCAAGTAACTGCATCATTTAAACCAATGGTTCCCAACCAGTGGTCCGCAGAAGCCAAAATATGGTCCGCGAATGAATTCTTTAGCGGGCGCGCCCGCTAAATTCGGTGAGCCGTCGGTCGCCGCGCCGTGCACGCACACGCACAGCCCGCTCAGAAGAGCTTTCAGAAGCGTTCAGAAGAGCTTTTTTTTTTTTTTTTTACTACACTAAAATTTAGTTAATTAATAACTAAATAGTGGTCCCTGCCGAAAAAAACTATGTCAAAGTGGTCCCTGACCAAGAAAACGTTGGGAACCCCTGATTTAAACAATTCGTAATTACAATAATTAAATTTATCTTACTTCATTTTCGACAATCTTGGTTTTCGAAATGATCTGTGACTTGGTCCAGTAGACTCATTATGAGACATCCTAGTTGAAATTATAAATTTAATTTTTATAATAACTGAAAATACTTGTAATTTTTAACTAAAAATCAGATGGGTCTATATGATCTATCTTTGCTAGGCATAAAGCACAATAAAAATATAGTCTTACTACTATCGTAGATACAGTTACTCACATAAATATTCGGACACTCCTATGTTAACAATGTTAATTTGACGTTTTCAAGACGTTTTTTTTAATGTAAAAATCGCTTTTACGGCAAAATTTTGTAGACATTTTTTGTTGGAAATTTCATTGCATTAAATTTTGTTTATATACATTTTTCCATTTAGTTGCACCGTTTCCGACTGACAGCGACTTAAACAAGACTCGGTAAAATCCAAAAAATATTCTCATCTATATCTCGGAAACGGTGCATCATAATAAAAATATGAATATGAAATTTTTTCTTGTAAATTTCATTCTCTACAGTTTTGTTTATATACATTTTTCTATTTGGTCGCACCGCTACTGAAAAATTTCGCGTTCTTTAACTGGTTGGAGATATCTTGGAGGTATGGCTCGCGATGATTGACGGTTCTATTTCTATTTGGCACGTACTCTAGTACAAGTTGGTGAAGTTTCGACCTGTCGTAGAAGCGTTGCTTCTGTTGTGGAAAAATAAGAAACTAGTGTGTTTTATTGTAAAATTTCGAAAAATATGCAAATTTTAAGTCGGCGATTATGAAATTTGGGATTATATTGTTGTTGAATCAATTGAAAAACATTTCAAATTCGTCACAATGCAATGAACAGTTAATATCTTCCAGAATATTCAATAATAATGTAAGTTTTTTAATTTATTATTGGTGCAAATACTGTAATTTTTGTGTTACAGGTGGGTGACGTGGAAGGACGTTTTTGTGAAATAATGCGCAGTTCTAGTGTTGATTAAATTGCTACAAGTTCCTTCTTGTGCTGATCAGCTAAATTCCAGAGTATTCCATAACTAAGGTAAGTCTTTATATTTTTACCTTCACACAAAAGAAAATTCATGAAGAAATCATCCAAAAAGGAAATTTCCTTCTCACGAGTTTTGTTTTGTGCTTAACTTGATTTTGTATTTTTCCATACAAATACTGCAACGTGTTGTACTTATTTGCAATAGTGTCAAATATTTTTTAGGTAATTTTTCTATTTCTGAAAAATTTGGGTTCTCCAGAATATTAACCAACAAAATATTCTTGGAGAACCCAAATGTGAGCAAAAACAAAAAGCTATTGTTTTCGTTGATGTTTCTATAGAGCTTATTTTTTGCTTTAAATTTTAGAAAATTAAAAATAGGGCTTTAGGTGATTATTATAAGATTTCAAATTTCAAGTTCTCGTGATGTCTATTTCGGTTTACGAATGTTACACAATATTTCACAATCCTTTCTTCCCTCCATAGTTAGTAACGTCTTTGGGTCACTTAAATAAATAAAACTTAAAAATTTGAAAGTGTTTGCTCCATTCAATAATTTGTTTAAGGGAAGAATTATTCCCACATCGACACAATCAAGCGACATTTAGAAAGGAGTTCATGTCGACCAATCAGATATTTATAAGAACCAATTTACATATTCAAAAATCGAGAAACTTTAGGTTTTACAAAATTTACTATTACAAAAATCAAACAAAAATTCATTAAGTGCTGCGGTGTCCGAGCGGTTAAGGAGATGAACTTGAAATCCATTAGGTTTAACATGAACAGGTTCGAATCCTATCCGCAGTGTTTCTTTTGTATAATGAATAAATCATTTCATTATTATTTACATCCTCGTTTACAATATATTTAATCAAAACAAGGATTTTTTTGTGCAGAGAACTTACACAGTTGCGTACTTTTTCTGCGCAATTGTGTGGATTAGAAACACATACATTTCTCTGTTATCAGGGGAATTATTGCCTCGCAAGAAACACGATTGTATTTTATTTTAATCCTTTTGGTCGTTTCAACCAAATTTTCGGCGTTACTGTAATTTTTTTATGTTTAGTAAATAATGTGTTTTACAACTAAAGTACATATTCTTGCAAATGTGTATTAATTATTATTATTCAAAAAAAGAAAATATTTTGTGGTTTACGAAATAATACACACTACATATACCACAAACCTACTTGAAAAACTTTTAAGTTATTTATTATCAAGTATTTATTAAATTTAATATATAACTTTAATACAAATTATTCTGTCAACCATTGTTCGACTACTTGCTGCAGTTCTCTGTCATAATACGAGAAATTTTTCTTTGCTTTAGCTAATATATTATAATTTAGCAGTTCATCGTTTAGCTACAGAATTTGTATATACAACAATTGGTCGAACCAATTTGCTTACCTGTTAATGATTCTAAGCAACTTCTGCAGGATTCCATGTCACCACATTCGTCGTTATTTATTGATCCGTTCATATTGATTTAAATATTGGCAATTTATTCTACTGATATCAAGATGACATAATAATGGTTCAATAGTGATATCAAGTTGTTTTCGTAAGTGTTCTCTGTTGCTTTTCGGTCACCTTCTGTCAGCAATAAAACGTAAATCTGATTGATTGAAATATAATTTATTGATTAAATAGCAAATGTGAAACCAATACATGTGGTGTGGTAAAAATATACTTGACTATAATCATAAGCATAAGCAACGAGAAATTATTATTTTTTTAATAATCCCAAGTAATCTTTGTCGAAAGTGGCTGCGATAGCGACAATTTCAGCAGTTTTATTTTGGATTCCGAGAGCTTTTACCCGAATTTCCTTTCCTGGGCTAATCACAACGGCCTCTGCTCGCGTCCTATAGCAGTTTGTACTAGAACAAAAATTCAAAGCTTACGGAATTGAGTGTCGGGAAACAAAGCAATTCATGGGCCCTATTTCTATAAATATTCCCTGTTTGGTTGTTCTTTTTACAACCCCGTCTAGCACTTCACTTTTGATTGGTCTAAATACCACCGCCCGGTATTTTACCACAAAAGATACAAGCATTTGTCCTGGGACAATTAATCCCGTGTCAAGTTTGACTATTTTAGTTACACGGCAATAAAATAACCGTACTTTAGATTACACAAACCTTTGATTTCCGTTTTAGGCTTCTATACAACGTATAGGAAGAAGCCTTATGATCTAGCTCCGTGTCCGTCTGTCCGTCTGTCCGCATAATTCAAAACCAATCAGAACGCACGTTCTTAAAACAATTTTACTTCATATAGAATATTTTTAGATTGGTATTAATTATTCAGATTATTTACATATATATTTTTTAATCCGATATTCTTATTTTGTATTTTTAGAGTAGGTATTTTACGTGTTTCTAATACGGTATTCGGTACGTGTTTCGGGTATTTTAATATTTCATTATGAATTGTGTTTTATTTGTGGTTTGTAAATTGCAAATATTTACCTATAAAGGTCGAAATAAAAAAAAAATATTAAAATGTTAGCGTTTTCCTTATATAGTAAAAAAATCTACCTATTTAAAAGATTAAGGCATTAAAAATTGGAATAAAATAAAGCCCAAATAATTTAACCTACCGAAAAAGTAGATGTATAGAAGCCTAAGAACTGTCGCAAAAGCGAGTTCTACCTTGTTTAACTTCATTTCTGTGGTCTTTTTGATTCCGGGTCCAAAGTATTTGGGATGTAAAAGAATTTCTTTTCGCAATGCCACGTGGTAGAACATTTTGTTGTTTAAGCAGTGTTTAAAAAATCCTGATAACCTCAATATCTCTATTGGCTCGTTCAACAGATCTGCGAAAATTTGAACATTATTTGAATAATGAACAGGGGGTTATAAAGCTTTTTATTGGAATAAGTACCAACTGACAAATTTCATCATATAAATGGAATCGGAAATGAAGATAATCGTACTCGCTTCGGCGGTACATCTACTAAAATTGGAACGATACAGAGAAGATTAGCATGGTCCCTGCGCAAGGATGACACGCATATACGTGAAGCGTTCACCATTTTTCCACGTTCCAGGGTGGAAGTTTGCAACAACACATTGTTCGCTCTCGTCCCTGGTGTGCTTAACTAGCAGCGTGGCGCGTCCCCGGGTTGCGGATAGGGGAACGACCAAGTACTATTATTTGGTCAGCTGTGAATAAAGTAATAAGCAGCCGCGGACAAGGTAAACAGAATCAACCTTACATACAGTAGCACATAATCTCAGCAAGTTTTTTTTCTTCAATATTTACTCTTTACAAACTTTTGAATTCCAAAATATAGTTACAGTACCAACGAAAAGCAAATTGTAAAACAATTTTTGGGATATTATCCAATTGAATTTTTTGCTAAATTTGACATCGAACCGAATGAATCGAATTCGTACAGCTTCAAATTATTTCGTTTAAACCTCAACAGTAGACAGCCCCGTAGCCAGATTGAATGATTAGGACAGGCTTGCAGTAGGCTCACGAAAAGTCCAATTAAGAGCTTCTTTATTTTAAAAATAAAAAGTATACACATTAAAAAAGTTGTAAACGTCGGTTTTTCTCATCATTAAATTTGTGCAGAACTAAGTCTAAATCCAATGCTTTTGTACGAATTTTTTCATACGCAATAAGCGTTAAATTGGGCATTCGTTGGTGGCACATAGAAAGTCGCTGTGGACGGTTGATTCTTGTTAACACAGAGAAGGTGGACTCGCAGGTAGCAGTACTACATCCAAAAGTTCGGGCAGTTGCTAATAATTTATAAGTATCGGCGAATGCTACTCGTTGCTGAAAAATTATCTCAAATACTGTGATATTTGGATTTTCCTTCTTTTGGGTTTCAATAAATCTATTCACCACTATAATTTCTTCCGGTGATGGAAGTTGGATCCCTAAAGTTTGCAAATATTTGACTTTTTCCAAATTAATAATTTCTTCTTCGGCACTGGAAACTGCAATTAGGAGTGCATTATTTTCCGTAAATCTTCTGTTCATTTCACTCAAAATGACATCAAGAGTTTCATAAAAGATTGCCTTGAAATTTTGGTCAACATCTGATCTTTCACAAATTAGATCATATACCAAATATTGCTGCAGCGTTGTGTTTCGTATCCTTCGTCTTTTGCTGGGAGGTTCTTCTTCATCAACATAAAAATCAGTGTCAATTTTGGTACCAATTTCTTGATAAACATCATCGTTTCTGTAACAGTTCAGAGCATTCACTACCGAGGTCATGACAACTACCGCATCTTTCAAACTCGCTTCGTGAGCCTGAAGTAATTTATCAGCAGGCTGAATGGTTTCTAAAATTGTTTTCATCAAAACCATGCAAAATCGAAACTCTTTGGATTGACAATTTTTAGCATCCCAATACTTTCTACAACGTAATCATCATCTACATCTCTGCTTTTCGACACTTTTTCCAGTGCCTGGATTATTTGCACATAATTGTTGTAAATTATGCGAGTAACATCCAAATGACCACTCCAACGTTGCTCCAAAAGACGACATAACGCATTCCCATCGTAGAACTTCGAAATACTTCCTTTTTTCAAAAACATACATATATAGCATAGAGCATTGATCGCAATATTGCCTAATATTTGATATTTCTTTTATGGCTTTTACAAGTACCAGGTGCAATCTATGATTGTAACAATGCACGTAAGGTATTGTTCTGTTCAAATTCTTTTGGATCAACGCTTGCACTCCGCCTTTCTCACCACTCATAACCGCTGCTCCGTCATAACACTGACTTAGGATTTTAGAAGTATCTAAGCCATAATCATTAAGAACCTGCAAGGTTAAATTTGTAAATGTTTTGGCATCTAAATCAACGCAAGTCTTTATCGTTAAAATTGACTCTTTCACTTTTCCACCTAAAACGTATCTAACTCCAATTGCGATGTTTTCTCGATTGTTTTTATCGTGTGTACCGTCCTCTAAAATACTGAACCATGGAACATCAGCTTTGCGAATATCATCAACGATACTTTGAGATACCATTTCTGCCATTATGTCAATCAAATTATTTTGTATCTCAGGAGATAAATACGTAGCATTAGCTGGTATGCGCTTATAGTATTCAGCAAGTTTTGTATCTTTAAGCAATGTATATTGAAAAAGACTACTAAATAAACCGTTTTCGTGACCTTCATCGATATCATATGTTCCGCGAAATGCTAATTCATTTACGGCCAAAAACTGTATTTTTTGTTTACTGTCAGTAGACAAAAAATGCAGTTGGGATTTGTTAGTACCCGGGGAATGGCCCGTTCGTAGTGAAACTTTCTCATGGACAATTTTCTGCAGGACTGTTGGCCGCAAAATTATTTGGCCGCAAGACATATCACAAGAGATGCTTTCTGGATTTGCATTAGGTGCTAACTGCTTAACCATATCAAATAGTTTAAAATACTTTTCTCTTCGCTCATTAGGCAACAAAGAATACAGGACGAGGTGAACGTCTCCATATGTTCCCGCCATAATAATGTAAATTTGTTGTTTTAACAAATTTCAGGAACTGTTTTAAAAGTTCCGTCCATAAATCAGTGTGATGATTCCTGTAAAATGACTAATCATTGCCATCTTCCAATTCTGTTAATAGGAAATTTTCTAAAACTCCATTATAATCGAAATGACGTATTTTAAAATTTGGCTCCCTGCGCCCAAAAAGTTTGTCGCCCTATAAATTAATTTAAAAAAAGTTAAAATAAATGTTTTTAATTCATTTATTAAATATTTACATTTTTTTACGATGCACAAAAAACAAAATCGTCAATAATACTGTCATGATTAATAATTGATTTTGTTACGTCAGCTTCTATATTCAGGATTGCTAAACTGTTCCAACGTTCTTCGCCTATCCGGGAACGTAGATAATTTTTTATTCTCTTCTTTAAGTAGCACTTTAATGTTGTATTCCATGGTCTACATACTTATTACGAAAACTTTTAGGCCGGAAATATTTTTCCTCTCATTTCCCAGCTATTTAATTTGTAGCTAATCGTTCTAAAGCGCTATAATAGCTAATCGTCGTCGCCTGATTGACCGGAGCCTAAATTTCGTGTACCGAAGTGCATTTTACCGGAAATCGTACGATGTAATCTACAACGTGGTTTAAAATGTGTAGATGCGACACATTGGCGACAAGATTGGCATAAGCAACGATAGTATCGCATAACAGTCAATCAGGGCGTACTCTAAAGCATAAACTACATAATATTATTATTTTATAAGAAAATCTAATTAATAAATTGCCTCCTTCTCATCAAATTAGATTATTTTTTGACCAGAAATTCGAAATTAACTTGTGCATGAAGGTGTTAATCAACACGACATTTAGACATCGGTCAATCAGGCGACTGCCTAATAATAATTTTTTATTCTCTTTTTTAAGTAGCACTTTCATGTTGTATTCCATGGTCTACATACTTATTATGAAAACTTTTAGGTCAGAAATATTTCTTGGCTCTCATTTCCCAGTTACGCCCTGATTGACTGTTATGCGATACTGTCGTTGCTTATGCCAATCTTTCACATTGTTCTTAGTGTTTGCAACAACTTTACATCTACACATTTTAAACCACGTTGTAGATTACATCGTACGATTTCCGGTAAAATGCACTTCCTATAAAATTTGATTAGTTTCCATTCCATATAATTTTTCCAAAAATTATCGTCTGACAAAATTTCTTGAACAAAAATGTAATTACTGTTTACAAAGACAACAAAACAACTAATTTTCCAGTTACTTATATGGAGTTTGCCTTGGATTTGATAATAATAATCCTGTGTCTCTTTTAAACTTAATTTTCCTTCTTTATATTCTAGGCATATGTTCATTTTTGATGCAGCTTCTTCTAAAGTAATGTTCGTAGATAATTTTTTATTCTCTTCAATACTGAAAACGAGCATTTAGCACTGCAATTTGTCACTGCAGTGCACAGGAACATACGTAACGCTACTTTCGTATATGGATTTGCTTCCTTCAAAATTTTTTACTTAACCCATTAATGCCCAATTAGTTAAAAGGTGTATAAATTACAAATTAAACTAATAAATACTCAAATGAGTACACCAGGTCAATCAATATTAATGATTTGAAGTGTGAAATTTTTCAAAGCAAGTTTTTTTCAACACAGCGTTTTTTCATATATTTTGCACTGCTAACGTACATTGAGAACAACGAAGCTCATTTGGAAGCTTCTTTGGAAAACACCCAACATTATCGTATTAAAGTCGTTGAGGTTAAGGCTAGATGCTTCTTTTTTTAAGTTTACTTGTACTGTTATGCAAATACGATCTGGCTATGTTTCTTCGTAACTGCAACAAATTCATTTCGATATCAGAAGATAAACAATGTATATTGATTAATTCAGTTATTTATTTTCCAATTAGTTTCCAAATGGTCGGATGGTCCATCCCAAGCTCTATTTGTAATCGACGATAAGCGGCTTCCGTGTGATTGTTTGTGCGGTTAATCTCTTGAAGCACTTTATTATATAAGGACCACATTGCCACAGGAAACATTGCAGTCCGTCTGCCATCCCCTCGTCGATTTATACGACCAACATAGTAATCCTCAAACCAGTCTAAGATGGGTTGAAGTTCAGCTGGAATTTCTTCAGATAGAGCATCTATAGCTCGATCAATATCTTCAATTAGTACAAAAGCTAAAGAAGATATCATTTCTGCCTTCAGAGCAAAATCAGCATCCGTATTGTACCTTACCCTTAGCCCTAATCGCGAAAGATCTTTTTGCATATTTTGAACTAAGTGGAAAAACCAGCTATCTACTTGCACTCCTTCAAAACAATGCTTCATAGCGTTGAACGCCGCCACTTCAAAATCACAGGATATAGAACCGGGATTGAGACCTGGTTGTAAATCCTTAACCTTGTCAAACATTCTAATATACGTGTTTTGGTGTTTATTCGGAAATAGGACATAAAGGATAGGATGCACTCCGCCATGTGCCTCTGCTAGTATTGTGTCGATTTGTCCAAATAAATTTGGAGTTGTGGAAAATGTTCCATCAACGTACCATATTTTGGAATGTCGAAATTGTATTCCAACTTTGTGTTCTTCCAAAAATTAAAATTCTATCTCCGTTTGGTTCGCTATCTGCTAATAAAAATCGTTCTGTTATGCCGGGACGGGTTTCGTAAACCTTATAGCGCTCTGGGATAACGAGACTTTCCAAATTATGCGGGTTTGCTGGTGCTGAATTTATTTCATTTAGTTTTCTTCTAACAGTTTTACGAAGTGCTCTAAGTGTTGGAAGCGCTCCTTGAGCAGCTTGTGACATACCTCCAGTGCATTCATTTAAAACTTGCACTGTAGGTTCAACAGTTTCTTCAGAGCGCTGTTTAATTTTTGAAATAATGTGATCAGCTTTAACTTTAGCGGCTGAACCAGAATGCAAATGGACGTTAATTTCCTTCACTATATTTTCTTCAAAGGTATGAATTTTTGCCTTGCATCGGCCTCTTTCTTCGCACCGCCAAAACTTCACAGTTCCATCGCTACTAAACTTATCAAACATATATATTATAATGATATTTTTTGAATATCAATTGAATATCAGCAAATAATCACTAATCTCTACGGCTTTACAAGTCGTAGAGCTAAGACTTCTCAGGGGGGTTTCAAGGTGGCTTACTTGAACAATTTTGGGATGCAGGTTATACACAATACACCAATTCCACAGAGTAAATAAGTTTATAAAATTTTTTGATTATCGGTACTTGATTTGAGAACAATAATTCTCCAATAAGGCTTTTTGTGTGTGTATATGTGTTACAGCAATTATCAATCAAATTATATTTAATGAAACTTAAAATTATGACCTGAATTTGATTAGTAATTACGCATGTACAAAATAATGAAATTTATTGTTAAGCAAATGTCACAAATAAAGTTTTTACAACGCAAAATTTTTGTAATTTCACAATTTACCAAAATTAATAAGAGTTTAGTACGCCACTGAAGTAGATTACGTTCGTTAATTGTCGAGATCTTGATAACAGTCCGACAGGTGGTTAACAGTAGTGGATAGATTCAATCTAACAAACTATAACTAACTAACAAACGGTAACAAATAACAAATGAGAAACAATTTTTACGACTTGTAGATATGAAAGAAACTACAAAACTAAAACAATTTTAAATTAACATATGTATTGCAAGAAAACTATGGTGCGCTACTGAAAGATTTCGCGTTCTTTAACTGGTTGGAGATATCTTGAGGGTGTGGCTCGCGATGATTGACGGTTCTATTTCTATTTGGCACGTACTCTAACGTTGCATTTTTATTCATAAAAATCAAAGTTATGTTAGTAATGATAAAGGTAAATTGCTGGTATTGAAGGCACCTGTCACGTGTCACGACTATCGAAAACTATCGATAGCAACAGAAAAGTATCGATGGCTTTCGGAAGTAATTACTATCGATAATAATCGATAGCGCTATCGATAGCGCTATAGGCGCTATCTCGACCTCTACTACTTCACGCAATTTACATAAATCCCGGTAGTTCAAATGACCCATCCGTCTATGCCAGGTTGCCGCACTGTTTTCGGTATTATTATTTGATAACATACACTTTGAACCCGATGTACGAAATTTATAAACACCGTTATTTGGCTTACAATTTGCCACTAGTTCATTTTCTTTATTGTAAATTGAACATCCCATTGTGTTAAAAATCACGGTATTACCATTTTCAACAATTTTCGATACTGACAGTAAATTCGCGGATAATTCTGGCACTTCTTTCACTTCAATGTCATTATTGTTCAAATTTAAGTTGAACGAACCAATACTTGTGGCCGGCATCTTCATATCGTTTGCTGTAATAATTTCACCGCTTGTTGAACATTATGTAGGGGAAAGGCTTGCAGGTTGCCACCCCATAGCCTTTTTGATCATAACTCGTAATACAATCAACGTATTGTTGATATAATAACATCAGAAATCATTGAAATTTTCCAAAAATAAAATATTTCGGCTTGCAGGTTGCCACTCCTTGAAAAACTGTTAAAAATGTAGAAAAAACCAAGTAAAAACATATGATTTATATTTATTTATTTATAAATAAGCTAGCTATGGTAGCTATGAAAAAAAAATTACTGTAAATTGATATGAAAAAAATTGTTTTTATTTTTTTTTGTGTAAATTTCATTATAAATAGTCAATAAAAAAATTGAGACAAAAGTTTAATACGTTCTTATTTATTTAAAATGAATTTAGGTGAAAGGTGGCAACCTGCACTTTTACACCACTTTAGATTATACGTGAAAAAAAAAACTGCCAACTCATGATATGTTTAGAAATTTTTAAGAATTATGTAAATCTATCTATATATATAAAAATGGATGTATGTGTGTATGTATGTATGTATGTTCCTTATAGACTCCTAGACCGCTTGACCAATCTTTATGAAATTTGGTGTATAAGCTAATTACGATGCTGCGAAGAAGATAGGCTACTTTAGAACGGCTTTCAACAAACTTTAATAAAATATGTGGCAAATAGTGCCTATTCATCGGATCAACAGATCGACGGATCAACGGATAATTGGATTAATTTCCCTATATAGGACATTACCCTTTCAGTACAAATGTAAAAGTTTCTGTGAACATAGAGACTACTTTGTTAGATTGTTAAACTCATCTTAGATAAAATACATTCAATGCCACCAAAAAAAGCAGCTGTTGGAAATAAATCATCAAAGGCTAAGAAACTCAGGGAAAAAAGAGCTGCTGAAACGGAGGAAAAACGTGAAGCTCGGCTTTCACAAAACCGCAATAGAGCTTCAACGTCTAGAGCTGCTGAAATGGAGGAAGAACGTGAAGTATATAAAAGAGCTTGTGTGTATGTTTGTTCGCTATACACTTCTAGACCCTTCGACCGATTTCAACCAAATTTGGAACACATACTCAGTAGGACTTGGAAAATGTTTTAGTGCAAGAAAATGTTAAAAAAGTTGAAGGAAAAGTGACCGATTAACGAGATTCCCGTAATTTCCCCCCCCCAAAAAGGTGTATTTCGCCAGCCTACCCCCAAATTTCGAATTTTGGATCCAAAATAGTCTAAATCGTTTGTACCTGTTTGTACCTTCATTATTTTTGTTTGTACCCATTTTGTTTTTCAGACAAATATTTTTGTTTTATTTCAATTTAAAATCCGGGGGGGGGGGCTAAGGACATTTAGCAGAATGTCATTATTAGAAAATTTGAAATATTTCAAAATCAAAACTGGTACAAACGAAAATAAGGAAGGTACAAACGATTTAGACTATTTTGGATCCAAAATTCGAAATGGGGGGGGGGCGAAATGCACCTAAAAAGGTATTTTGAGCTTCACAAATAAATCAGCAGCGGAAAGCAAGACTGGAAATCATTGGAGTACTCAGACTAAAGCAAAGCATTATATTTATAATGAGACCCCGGGCGAAGCCGGGTATCCAGCTATAATTTATATGGCAGAACGTTCGCCGAGTTACTTGGTATATTAATTCTGAGGCGGTACGATGTTCTAGAATTTTACAAATAATTTATATGGTTCAAGTTCTGAGGCGATACGAAGTTCGCCGGGTCAGCTAGTTGAATATAAAAGCAACACAGCAAAAATATTTAGCTTAAATTGTCGACGAAAAAGTTCAATTTACGGACACAGAACAAAAACACAATTTTAATTTTTCAATTTGTAAAAAATAATATTTTAAACTTTTATCCCAAAACACTCTGTTATTATGTCGGTAAGCACCAAAATTAGTTTAAAAGCGACAACTACTCGTTTAACATCGATGTCCGTCGGAATTTAAGGGCTGACCCACCTGGAATGTAGAAATTTGGCAGTGGTGGCAACCTGCAAGCCATAGTAGTCCCCTAGTAGATCTTCTTTCAGTGTCATGTGAGTTGAACAACCATTATCGACGTACCACTCACTTGAATCGCTAGAACTTGCTTTCGCTATGAAGTTGGTTAAGAAAGCAGTCTTTGATGTTTCGCCGTTTCTTTTTATGTTACTCGAACTCTTGGCACTTCGATCACTATTATTCTGCCTACAGTTAATCGAAATATGTCCTTTTTTTCCACACACATAACACTTTACGATCGGTGCTGGTTTCCTTGGTTTTTGCTTCTTACAAAAAAACGCGTTTTCATTTGATGGTGTCTGCTGAAATTTGTGTGCTATTGCTTTCAATTGGTTTAAATTCATCTGTTAAACCTGCCAGTAATATCGCACCAAGCCATTCGTCAGATATTTCGAAACCTATTCCACCCAATTTGTTTCATGTATTCACACATTCAAACGAATTGAAATTAACGTTCTCAGCAAACAAATTTAAATTGGAGTCGGTGTTTCCACTTTTTCTCTTGAAGGTGAAAACTGCAACGTGGGTCTATGTTGCAAAGCTCGATCGGAGTCGATGCGGGTCCCGTATCCCGGATCGATACTGGATCCCATTGGAGCATTTGCTTTATGAGATCCACTGCAAAAACTCTTTTAAACTTATCCGCCCATAATTGATCTCCGCTCAAATTTGTAGGGATATTTCTCACTAGGATGTTCCTCCCGGTACTTAAAGCGGTGTTGCATTTTATATTTCGTTGGCGTTTAATCATGGTTCTTCACAAAATATAAAGTTGTTCGAAGGCTCTTCTCAAGCAAGTAGGTTAGAGGCAAGCCCAGACTTTCTGAGACCATCTTAATTTTTTTTAAAAGGTTTTCAACATTAATTCGACCGTTACGGAAACGAAAAAAAATTTCTGGGCAGCGATAACAGTACAATTGTCCGTAACATCCGTTACGCAACTAATAGTTGAGCCAAAACATACCGAATGTTGTCGATTTTGATTTCATTCGTTTCGACACATTTTAATAAGCTGATGTCAAGAACTTCGCACATGATACACTTGATATCTTGGTCATGTATAAAGGTCTCAAAAACGCGAACAAAATTATAATTTTCGCTGAATAGTTTTAGTCGTTGCAAATATTCCGTCTCTCTCTGGTAGTCCTCTAAGGAGCACTCCAGCAAAATTTTTACAGCCACGTCCGTTTTGGTGCGTCTATTCACGCACTTGAAAACATTCCCAAAGCCGGATTTATTTTTATAAAATAAATGTTTCAAACTTAAAACATTTTTACAAAATATTTATATAAGAATAGTTGTATTATATAATTTTATAAGGACAATTGGCTAAAACTTATATAAGTAATATAATAATAAAATTGGCGTTAAAATGGTAATTTTTATATTTTTCAGTTGGTAAAAAGATTTGACCAATCCGAGTGTTTCTTTTTTATATATTAAGATTATGTGTGAAAAAGTGTTTCAACTGTGTATAATTTTTATACAATAATTTTATCTGAAAGATATCCAACTTTATAAGATCGATATACAATTATTATAAAAAAATTGCGAAAAATGTTGTCTGGGCATTTAGTATTATATACGGATTTAAGTGGCAACGAGCATGTTACAATTTTTACAAAAAGATACTTACTAAAGTATCATTTTTGATGCCCTCGTCAAATAATATAAAACTATCTCCACCTACATGCATAATAGGTAAATTAACACGTATCGCGCATACTTGATAAATAGACAATTACTCCCAGTTTTATCATTGAATAAATATAGTTTGTACTATTGAATGTGCGTCCCTAAAATACTAAAAAAAAAAGATATAACTATAAAAATATAACTTTTGAATTAATTTTTCCGATACGCAAAAATAATATAGTAAAATTTCAGTCTTAGTTTTGCAACACCATTCGACTTGTAAAAGCATACAAGGTGCAAATTTGCTTGACTACACAAAGTGAAAGATAAGAAATAGCAATTTGTTTCTTTTGCAAAACAAGCATAAAAACATATTAATGAATAAAATATAATAAAACAATTAAGGAACAATAAAACGATTAATTCATATACATGCCGACATTTGAAATAGGTTGTACCTATTCTTATATTCTTATACTTATCTTGTACCTATTCTTATATACCATATCTAGTTGAACAAAAGTACCTTTGCGCATGGCCACAATAAGTCTTGCAATAAAACTTGCACAAATGCAAGTTTTAGTTACAAAAAAAAATAAACAAAACACCTAAATGATTTTTATTCGTGTTGTAAAATAGATAGTTTTTGATATTTCTTTGTTTAGGACAACTGGGTTTTTGATTTGGTGTTGAGTGTAAAATTTTTGCAATGTTTGAAAATTAGGACTCGAATTAAAAGTCTAATGTCTGATGTCTAATGAATCATGAAGCATCACAGAGAAATTGTTTTTATCTAATTTGGAAGTTATTAAATCTTCAAGTTTATTGGCCAATTTTCTTTTTTCCCAGAGTAAGCTAAAATTTTTGTGAAATGTTTCCATAGCAAACTGCGATGGAAAAAATAAAAAATGGAAAAAACTGCAAAAAATAAATCTTCATTGTCGGTGTCTTCATCAACTGCCAGTTCTTCAAAGTCCATCTCTTCATCTATTAATGATGCTTCGTTAGGTAATCCAGAAAACGAAGTATTTTTGCTCACATTCAGTATCTGGTGCGGTCCCATCCATTCAGGTGTTGAATCCATATTAAATAAATCAAAATCTTCATTTTCTTCACAGTTTGAGCTTTCTGGAGGTTTCATGAGATTTATAACCGTCGAAGATTTGAAAGCTGCTTTCTACATTTTTGATGTTGGATTACGATTGTAACCTCTCCTTTGCCTAAATATTGAAAATTGATTTTTCAATGGATCTTGATTTAATCTTCGTGTTAGTAAGAAGGTACAGTTTTCAATTTTTATGTCTTCAAATAAGGCTTTAACAGAATTTATGCTTAACAACATTCCATCAAAACAAGAAGGTCTTGTTTCACTGAGGTTTCAGATTTCACTCAAGTATGATATTTAACTTTTTTTTGATTCTAGGACAATATTGTTTGCCGAACAATTGTTCGTTTGTTCGCCGGGGGCGCGCCACGTTGCGAGATAGGCACACGAAATAATCGATTGTGAAAATAAATCCCAAAAAATAAATTTCAAAAAAATGAAAAATAATCCCATAATCGGGTAACTGGATTATTTAAAATAAATAAGTAAATATAATTAAGAAACGTAATCAATATAACACAAATTATTAAATATGGCTAATCTCAAGAAAAAAAGTGAAGCTTGGAACTATTATGAATTAAATCAAGAAGATAAGTACTGTGAATTATAAAATTTGTAAAATAATTATAAATATAAACAATATAACAACAAAACAGATTTGTAGTGTTGCCATTTCAACGCAACATTGCCCATTTCAGGTGTTACCAATACCTGAAATCAAAACATCCTGTGACATACATGAATATTAGAAGTGGAGTAGCATCTGAAGAATCACTTCAACAAGAAGAATTTTGCAGAAGTTGGCAATGAAGAGCCTAAATCCAATGACCTAAATTCTATTTCGATGTTGAATATTACGTCCCAAGAGTCTCGAGAAAGTACCAGTGCTGCACCACCCGATCTATAAGCAGTTATCAAACCAAAATTGATCAATTTAAATTACCAAGATGTAGAAGAAAACGGAAAATTACAAACGCAATTGGATACTTCATGGCTATGGATATAGTGCCATATTGTATAGTGGAAAAAGAAATATTTCAGCTTTACTATAGATTGTTGAACATCTTGTAATAATGATCCTTATTAAGTACTAACCACGCATTTTATAGATAACGAGTGGCGATTGCGGCCGATGACATTAAATTGCACATTTTGTTGAAAATCGTACAGCTCAAATATTAAGGATTGTATAGAAGAGAGTCTTCATCAATGGGAATTGAATATAGACCAAATATCGGTATTTACTATAGATTGTTTTAGCTACATATAAAACACAGTTTTAGCGAATGTTTTAGCTGCTGAACATTTGTTAAACTGCAACCATATTAGTTGTTTTACCCATGTCATCAATATCACCGTCCATTCATGGAAAATAAACAGAGAACTTGCAAAATACCAAATTCAATTGGAGAAACCCCAGAAAAAAATTCCATAATTTTCTGTTACCAGATGGTGGTCTTGGTTACATTTAATCGTGACTGTATAGAACAACACAATATGCTTGTTCTTTTATTAAACAATTATGAAATGGGAAAATATATTGCTTATTTCCCAACGCCATTTAAGTTAGATATATTAAACGAGGTTGTTACAGTTTTGAAGCCATTAGAAGATATCTCCAATAATTTAGCTGGAGAGGAGTACGTGACAGCTTCGTTAATATCACCAATTACTCAAAAGCTGTCCAATTTTGAAAACTTCGAATCCGATCACGACGATATTCAAATTTTATAAGATTCTGAAAATATATCAAAACCATAATAAATAAATCATTGGCTAAGAGATACGGGAATAAAACTGTTTTGGAAAAAATAACTTTTATGGATCCACGTTTTAAGAATTTTTCGTTAAATTCTTCAGAATTGATTAAAGCGGAACTACTTGAAATAGTGCAGCTTTTAGAAACTTCAACAGAGGAGCCAGCTGCAAAAATAAAGAAAAACAACGGCCATTGGTACGATGGTTTAGTTAATATGCAGTTAATAGATACACTCTGTAATTATTAAATATGATTATATTTCATAATCGATTATGAAAATTAATGACAATCGCGCTCCCCTAATGCCGATCTTCTCTGTATCGTTCCAATTTTAGTAGATGTACCGCCGAAGCGAGTACGATTAACTTCATTTGCGATTTTATTTATATAGGGAAAGTGAGTTGGTACTTTTTTGGATAAAAAGCTTTAATCTAAAGTTATCCGTCAAACAAAGATAAACTTATTCATAATAATATTTTTTTAAAGTAAATCCATTGATTTGTTAATTAAAATGTAAAGTGACTTTTTTGTTAAACTTGACTCAATTAATAGCTTGTGCACTAAATTGATCGACAATTATTGTTCTAAACTTCTTAAGAGTTGGCAAAACACTTTTACGTTAACGTTTTTAATTTATATCCCTTTCTGTAAATTTTATATTTCTCAACAAAATTAATATCCATTTGTAATGACAGTTTTCAAAAATTGTCCAAAGGCTAAGACGAAGGGAATCACTTAAGACTTGAGTGCAAGGGACTCCCATGGTTTTGCGATTTGCGTAAGGAACCATGGCAGGCCGAAGGCAAGGTTCTACACAAATTAACATTTGGTTTTTAAGACATTTACGAAATTCATAAAAGTGTTTCGAAAACCAACGATCTTTTGCTTAGGTCATATTTTGATATGCTGGTCAGTCATGAGCTGGTCTATCACTCTTCGAAGGGATGACGTTGAGATTTGGGACACCCTGTATAATCGATGAATACAATTTTAGGTAGTGTAATTTCGACGTGAACTGATTTAGTGTGCAAGAGAAGAACCTTTTATTATAGACCACACTTCACATTTTAATTAACAAAAGTTTTGCTTCAAAAAATAATTTACCTTGAAGTGGTCTGTATTTGATGAATAATCTTAGATTAAAGCTTTTTATCCGAAGAAGTACCAACTCACAAATTTCCCTATATAAATAGAATCGCAAATGAAGTTAATCGTACTCGCTTCGGCGGTACATCTACTAACATTGGAACGATACAGAGAAGATTAGCATGGTCCCTGCGCAAGGATGACACGCATATTCGTGAAGCGTTCACCATTTTTCCACGTTCCAGGGTGTAAGCTTGTGATCGCAAATTGCTCGCTCTTGTCCCTGGTGCCTAACCAGCAACGTGGCGCGTCCCCGGGTTGCGGATAGGGGAACGACCAAATACATTATTTTGGTTAGCTGTGAATAAATTAATAAGCAGCCGCGGACAAGGATAAGCAGATTCAACAACAAATCTGTTTGAAGATTTAGCCGTCAATTGCCTTTGAGCTAGCAGAATAAACGACAAATCAGCCAGAGATTTCAGTTTTAACTTTACATCAATGTCAGACTCAAATTCTATTTTCAAGCCTGCACTGTTAATTCTTCGTAATAAACTTTGGTTTAAGTGGAAGTAGCAACCCTTGATTTCTGCTTCCGGGAAAGCAATCCGAGCAACACAAATACATGCTTTCTCAAAATCAATCAAAATTTTCTGCCGTGCAATGTTGGGCACTAGTTCTTTCAAAAACATTCGCTGGTACGTATTGCTATCTTTCTTTTGCAACAAGAAGTAAACGCAAGGTAGATAGGAGTTGCCGACCTTAGCATGCCACGTATATAGTTGGTAAAACATGCTGGGGGCTTTGTCAAATGTTCCATCTCCAAATATTGTATCCTTTTCTAGTTCTGCTAACAGCTCACCATTCCCAATTACTAGCATTCTGTCTAAATCATCCGCTCCTGTGTCGTACAAAATTAAGTCCGCGTAAATGTCCGGGATCGCAAAATTTGTCGTGATTGGATTTGGAATATGCGCCGTTTTCTTGTGGTTAAACAAATTTCTGGTCAATGAAGATTGCTTTGGCAAATGTTCCAATACATCGGAACTAACACCAATTAATGCATTACCTAATATATTTTGTGGGGTTGCTCCAATTGCTTTCATTTCTTCCTTCATCTTGGTCTTAATAATATTGGCCTGCGCTACTTGCGGGTTGGAATCATGACTATGTAGTGGAACCGCACCAATTATCTCTTCGTTTAAAGACTTTAAAAACACAAAAAAGAGTATACTCTGCATCTCCACGTGATTACTCCACTTTCGTTCTCTCTGTACCTAGTATATTCATACCCCTGGTACAAAAGAACTCTATTTCCTTTCTGCGTCGATGAATATTCCATTGTTTGATAAAATAATACAACAAGTAACAACAAATAAACAACAACAAATAAATAAACAAAAAATAAATTAAAAACAAATATAATATAAGGTATTAAAAGCTAAAAGGTAGTAAATAACAATGGATGCAATGTTGCAATGGATTATTTTCTGTTCTCAGCAGCCTTTTATATAGATGTAGTTGACTTTCGAACGGATAAACACTGAATGTTATCAAATTGCCAAATTTTTTCACATCGACAATCAAATGGGATAAATTATGAACATTACTTGTAACATAATCTGCCCCATAAATAGCTATATAATCTTCAAGATAATCTGTCATCATTTCTTCAGCAACGGGGATTTAACTTTTATATATATGTATCTGAAGAACATATGGTTATAACACAAAATAATTGCAAAAAGTGCTTGTAAATATTAAATCGCACAAAGTCTTTTAATATGACAATTCCGATATAATTAAAAAACGTAGCATATTCGGTACCCTTCCAAAAAGCAATGCTATCAAGTCCTCGAACTTTACGATGGATCTCATTAGGCATTTTAAAATTGGATAACAATGAATTTAGGGATAAGATATCTCGAGTGCACCACCTCATGTTTAAATTCTTAAAAGTGCCATCCTCCCATCCAATTAATAACCTTTTCGTATACCAAGATGAATCAAGTGCAAAACATTTGCCACAGGGAAATCATCAACCATATTTACTGCAAGATTTTCAACTGGTGAGGTACACTTGTGAAGTGCTTCATCATGTCGATTCCTAAAACTGTCATCTGTTCTTTTTGGCATGTTAAAGTTGGGAAACGTATTACAACGAGTTAAAAGGGAATAATTACCAACGCAAGTACATTTCAAACAACCATGTTGTCCGTTAAAGTTGACAACCCCTTTGACGAAGGCACGTGCTGGCGAATCACATATGAAGCACCTAATGAATATGGTAACCTTTATTTTTTTAATTATTATTCCATGGTTTAAGATAGTCTTCATTTCTTCACAAAATGGAGTTAAAAGATTATCAATAGTTGCCGGCTTTCCTTTTCCACAATAAATTCCAACGACGATGGGTTTCACGTGGGGCATTTCATGAATGTTTATTAAAATCGGCCAAAATTCATTTTTAGAACTTTTAAATGCAGGTAAACCATCTATGTTAATATTTAAATAAAGGTCACTAAGAATTTTATCGCTTACTTCATCTTCAAAACATTTCTGTAAACAGATTTCGACACCGTTGTGCCAATATTGTCCTCCATCATCATATTGTGTTATTTCAATAGTATTTGGAGTTTTTATTCGTATTAATAGTTTGATGGATCCAATCACCAAACTGTTCATTTACCGCTTTTGTTATATCATCTTCGACTGCTGCTGTATCGACATCCTGTTGCTCGTCTACAACCCCGATATAGTTTTTCTTACAATTTGCCGTTTCCAAAACAGTTGATAATCTATCCACATCCACATAAGTATTATCTGCTTTACGTTTTGTTGAATCTATATTAGTATTACAAACTCTGCTTATTCTATACTCTGCGTCGCTTCTTTTGTATTTCTTAAAAGTTTCGATTAAATTAATTCGGTACGGAAGTTTATCTTCTTTAAAATTTTCCATATCTTAGTATTTTTAGTGCTTTTTTAATTATTAGTGCGTTTCTTCCTAAAATCTTCGAAACCTTCGATAATATTTAGAACAGAATTGTACTATAAACCCGGTTGTAATAGGGATTTTACACTACCGATGGTGGCGCTGGCGACAACTTCAATATGTCTGCCCTATCAAGTATACCTATGTGGAATCTTGATTTGTTTATACTGGTTTATACAAGAATTTTCGTGTTTTCGTTTATCTGTGTCGAAATTAATTAAAAAACGGTTGTTTTTCAAAATTACTGTAATGTATAGAAGCCGTGCCTGTATAATAGCGACTTCGAATATATTTACACTACAAATTTCCTCGTACGTTTCTTTACAGCATTGATTTGCAAATGCAACGGAAGACCTATATTCTAAATCACTATGTTCAGCATTAGTTAATATAATGTCTAACAATTCGTGATCTACATTTTGCAAATGTGATTCTTGTCCTTCACGATTGTAATTAATCGCTTCTATACGACGATACGCCCTGTAACAATATAAATATATTATTATATTAATTCAAGTCTAAGAAAAAATGAAAAAAGACAATATTATTAACCTTATAAGTGATGATGAATATCCACTAGGTCAGCTGAACCAACATTGGCTTCATAAAAGCATTATTATTGTGAATAAATCATCGTACTTGTGTTTCGCAAGACCAGAATCAGATAGTGCATTTGTTAGGGTAGATAAAATATAATTGTTGTCACGTTCAATGGCAGGTTTTAAAGATTTTGTAGTTTGCTTAGGCTCAAAGCAGTTGTGGTCATACAAACGTTGTGCAGCATATTTTTCGACTACCGTAACTTTATTCCAATAACATTTCACATCGGTCGATGACAATATTGGAAAATCCAATATATTATTTCTAAAAATTAACTCTGTTTAACATGATAACCAGTGCACAAAAAGTTTTTACCTTGAACACATAATGAGGACAGCAGCTATGTGTTTACAACGTCCCGACTTGCCAGCTTTACACTTGCACAAAAATTGTGATGCCTCGACACCTTGTAGGTGAATATTCAGAACTCCTCGAATTCATGCGGCTTCTGGGTTAAAGCAGTTGTTTGTAAACAAAGAGCAGATATATTTAACTTATTCGTAGTTTTCTCCAAAATGCCACAAGTTATCACGTGATTGGCATTAGCAACAGATTCACCTTCTGTAATACATCTGGAAGTTGGGGTTGCTTCTAAGCACGATACAATAATTTAAAGATATGATACTAAGGAGTTCCAATTTGGTTCGCTTGTGCGCATTACGTCATTGGAGAGGCAACTCAATGGCGGAACTACAAAATTAGGGTTCTTAAATAATTTTTTATACTTAAAATTAGATTTTGTAAAATATTGTTTGTTAATCAAGGTTCTTCACTTGTCATTAGGTTTTTAATGAATTATTCCATTTTATGCGTTGTCAAAATTAAATTTTTTAAAAATAAAAACACGCTAAAATTACTAATAAATTGGTTATTCTAGTTTAAAATTCCTGTCAAGAGTAAAGTGAAAAATAATCGCGGTTGTAGTCACGACCTCCGTCAAGTAGTAGGTTCATAATACCTTAACTTATTGTTTACTTTAGTTTGAAATGCAAAATTTCGAGTAAAAAATAATGCTGTAATTAAAAAATAATGCTGTAATTAAAAAGTCTGTTTGTTTGCTTGAAAGCAAACAAACAGACGTTATTTTTTTAAATTTTAGTTGTAAAATCTCCTAATGTTTAGGGTTTTATTAAGTAATAAGATTTTGAAGTTTAAGTAGGCTTTAAGAAATTATTTCTTAATTTTGTTTATTAATCTCTTTTAATAATCAATTCAACATTTGGAATTAACCTTTATTTATTATTTAACAAACTACGATAACATTTTATGTAGCAATTTTTTTCATTTTGCTTTTTCTCGAAAGCGTATCTTGATGCAACGTTTGATTCAATTTCTGGCTTCTAAAAAACATTCGGGATCTGAAAAATAGAGTTTTCATTTTTGAACTACATGGAACCTCTTTACCTAGGTTCAATAAATTACCAATATAATTTTTTCCTATAAAAATTTCTTCAGAATTAAATGTTTTAAAAATGTGCTCCAATTTCTCCATATTTACCATTAATTCTTCTGGTGGCTTTGATAAGCCTCCTTCAGATAAATGGTCGATCCAAGTGTAATTACACTGATCAGATGAAGAAGGGGTGGAAACACTTGGTTCTATCTTTTTCAACTTGTGACAAATAAACCCCGCTAAATTTTTTAAGTCATCATAGGTCAGAGAATCTAGTTCTGTATTTAAAATATCGCTTTCATCAGCTTCCTCAGCGTCTTCCACTCTAAGTAATGAGAAGCACTGCCCACTTAGAAGTTCTCCTTGAATTTCTGAATGATGTAGTAAATCACATTTCCACCATCTGATAAGGATTTCATTTCTACCCAAAATATAAGCCCTTAAGCGATATTTAAATTCCAAAGCATCCGGATGATCGTGGATGCCTCCCTTAGACCTAATTACTGCAAAAAAGTTTTCTAGAACGTCTTGATTCAAACGATACGTTAAAATATAATTAATATTATATCGTTTTTTAAGATCACTATATAGCAATTTTAAAGAATTATTACTGATTAATATTGCTGACTGGAAAGGTAACAATTTTTTTCTGCCTTTTACTCTAAGGTTTGTGATAGCTTTGGTCATATTATGCTCATATTACAATATTTGTTTGAGTCTCAATTGACAGACCAAACGCGTGCATTCGTTCTCGACTGTCGACTTTTAAAACTCGAACGTTGAAGCAATCAAACCAATCGTTTACCTGGAAGCAAAAATTACCTACTTAGAACAATATTGGGTGTGTTTTTAAACTACTCGAGCAGCTGTTCGAGCACCCAAACAAAAAAAGTGCTTTTTTAAACTACTCCATCTACTGTCATCGGTAGTTTTAAAACTCCTCCACTCTGTTCGAACGCATTACCCGGGCAAATTTTCATCCACCGGATCGCAATGCTCCTGTGCTAAGCAGTTCTAACCTGCTCAACTTTGGTTTGAGCAATTATTGCTCGAGCAACCGGTACAGTTTAAAAACACACCCATTATGTATAAAATACGCTGTACTTACTAATTTAAAAAATTCAGCGCAATGTATCCAGTTGTTATCCTCATACTTTCCCAAAGTTCCACATCTAGTAATTGCTTTCGAAATAGTGTGCGAAAACAATTTTGTTGCCAACTTGACCTTTTGTCTCTTTGGACCCACTACATTGAGAGATTCAAAAGATATTTTGTGAGCTATATTTAAATCCGACGAAGCAGTCAAATTGATTAATTTTTCAATTATCGTCTTATTTAATTCGACTCCATTTAAGATAAAGCCATGGTCGACAAAGTGATTTCTTAATAACTTCATTAAATGTGGCACATCAGCAAAAACATGTATTTTATTGTCGTTTGTTGGATTAAGAAACCACGTTTGCTCTACATTTATAGTTAATTCATTATGTAAATGCCGATTTCCTCCACCCATATCGCTGACCATTGCCACAATAGGAAAACCAGAATTCTCCACAAAAGTTATTATCCTAAACAATAAATCCTTTGTCATGGAGCAGTCATAATTAAAGTAAATTGGTTGTTTCCAATTCCCAACTAAACCTTGCAACATGACAACCTGAACATAATTGTAGGGCTTCAATGTTTCGTCAGTTACTTTATCGTATAAATAAATTTTTCGAATTTTCATTTCGTCAAATAATTTCTGAATTTCGGTTAAATTTGCCCGTTGAACAGTTTCAAAAACTTGTGTCAAGATACCAGGTCTAATTTGAATTTTCTTGCTCCAAGCCCTAAGTGTAGAAACTGCTGGAAAAGGGAAGCCTTTTTTCAGTAGTAAGCGATAGGCTCGTGGACCAGCAGAATGAATCACAATTGCTTTCGAAATATCTTCTACGGTCCATCTGGGACGCTTTTTTGGTTCTCTTAATTTTAGGCTTCTATACAACGTATAGGAAGAAGCCTTATGATCTAGCTCCGTGTCCGTCTGTCCGTCTGTCCGCATAATTCAAAACCAATCAGAACGCACGTTCTTAAAACAATTTTACTTCATATAGAATATTTTTAGATTGGTATTAATTATTCAGATTATTTACATATATATTTTTTAATCCGATATTCTTATTTTGTATTTTTAGAGTAGGTATTTTACGTGTTTCTAATACGGTATTCGGTACGTGTTTCGGGTATTTTAATATTTCATTATGAATTGTGTTTTATTTGTGGTTTGTAAATTGCAAATATTTACCTATAAAGGTCGAAATAAAAAAAAAATATTAAAATGTTAGCGTTTTCCTTATATAGTAAAAAAATCTACGTAATTAAAAGATTAAGGCATTAAAAATTGGAATAAAATAAAGCCCAAATAATTTAACCTACCGAAAAAGTAGATGTATAGAAGCCTAAGAACTGTCGCAAAAGCGAGTTCCACCTTGTTTTAATTTGTTGTGCTGTAAATAGATTTTCAAAAGCTTTTTTCTCTTCTTTAAGTATACGAATTTCCTCTCTTAACTGAGAAATAATTAGCATTTGATCTGCAGGAGGTATATATTCTGTTTTAACTCTACAAAATAAAAAAAATAATTAAATTAAAGAACAAAGTATGCCAAATAATGAATGCAATAATACTCACCCGCTGCTCTTGTTTGTAGGAGGCATATCCGCCTCTGGTGGTTCATTGATAACATCTACCTTTTCTATCGCCTTTGCCAAAACAAATTTGCCTACATTTTCCCCCGCCTTACAATTCAAATGTTGTGAAAAATGTAAATATAGTTATAAAAATAGTTAAATAAATAAAATGAATAAAATTGTACTTGAATAAAAATGAGTAAGGTATAACGAGAATTTAATAAGTCGCGTAAAAATGAAACAAAAATTCATATTTTCATATTTTGAGTTGAGAAAATAAATTCTCTCCTTTTTTACTCGGTGTTTGCAATCTTGAAAAAATGTTGCCATCAGAGAAAACTTGATTAGCCATTGCTGAAATTAGAGAACCACAACCAAGCAACAGCTCGTATCATAACAATTTTTATTTATAAAATTAAAAAATTTTGTAACCAGTTAAATTCACACTTAGTAAATTAAAGTGTAACAATTTTTTTTTGTGCTACTTTTTCCAATTTTTTGTTTTGTTTGCGAAGGTAAATTTCGTCTTTCAACTTGGCATTGAATCTTCTTATTCTAAACCAAGTCATGCACCTTGCCATGCATAAAATAACTTCTTCGGGTATCATGACGTTATTCCCCATTGCCTGGATAGTCTGTATTTTCAATCTCTGAAAAACCTGAGGTTTCCTGTCGAAATTGTCGCCATGCATTTTATAAAATTCTTTGAGCATTACTCTTCCGAGAGTAATGAGTTGAATTGAAGGATGTGTGAGTTTTCCTCTGGATATTACAGAAATCCAATCACTACAATCTACTTCATTTAACTCATTACTCTCGACAAGCGCAGCGTCTTGACATCCCAACCAAGAATACTTTGCCTGAAATCTATTAGCCACATATCCACAAACGAATTTTAGAGCCTCATCTAGAAGAGTTTGCTCTATTGTGGCTTTTTCAAATTCCAAAAGGAAGTCTTCTTCTTCTTTCGAGTTGAAGGCAGATTTACTTATTGTTGGAGTATCCTAAGAATTGCAAAATTAAAATAAAGATAAAATAAGATTATACATAAACATGTGTTCGCTTTCTGTAATTGGGATGTTGCGTTGAAAGTATGAATAAAAATGTTAAATGTAAAATAAGTTTATTTAAGTATTATAAATAATACATAACATCAATATTACATTTTTAAAATTAAAATTAAGACACTGAACTAATTAAGAGGCTAAACTAATTAAGACAATTAAATGGCTATAGATGTTGTTATATATCTAATTAAATATTAACTTAAAGGAATATTAACTTAAAATATTAACTTTTGAGCTGTTTAATAGCTGATTTTTATTAATTACCATTACGTTGTCCAAAGATTTGTCGCAAATTTCTTCTTCATTGTCAACAACGTTTGCAAAAATACAAAATTGTGACACTTCGTTGCCATCTACAATTGGGTCACTTTCATTCCATTCGTCGATGCTCATGTTGAGTAGGTCTTCAAAAGGCTGCAAAGTTGGTGAAGTGAATATTGCGGAAGTTTCAGCTACTTCTTGGGGTGATACAAAGTCCTGAGTTAGCATTATGTCCCTTGGCTCATCATCTTCGGAAGAAGAGTCGTTTGTATTGGCTGCTAATATGGTGGCAGCATGTCTACCAAGAACGTAATTTCTAATTCGGTATTTCATACCCAAAGCAGATGGGTTATCATCGCATCTGCCCATAGCTCGAATTGTCGAAAAGACTTGTTCCAATATGTCCTGATTTAATTTTCTGGTTAGGATATAGTCGATATCCAGTGATCGATCTGTATTGTATTTTGCTTTTAAATACGGCAGGAATTCCTTCAGGGCCATGTTGTTTAAGATGATCCCTTTTTGAAAGGGTGCTAGCGCTCGTTTTGTCAAATTCTTCGATGTTATCACACGCATAGTTGACATCATGGTCGACATCCGGTCCAGCACATCATTTTGCTTGCCAAGGTCAACGCCATATCCGTGAACTCCTGGATGACGACCATATTTGTGACTAGCATTACAAACATCGAACCAATCATTCACTAATTCAACAAACTCTGCTGTCTCTTTCCAAAATGGATCTTCAGACAAAAGTCCCTTCGAGCCAAGAAATCGGATAGCAGAAGCAACTTTTCTAGAAAATAATTTCACAGCCCATTTGACTTTCTGTCTCTCACTTCCGACGACATTCAACATTTTCTCTATTAAATTGGGAACAATTTTCAAATCTGAAAGAGTTTGGATTCTTGCTAAAATCCAAACGCTCTTCGTTGTTATTCTAGCTCCATTGAATTCAAATCCAGTATCGATCTAATGGTTCCGAATTAGTTTAATTGCATGAGGGTCATCGCACCGCACGAACACCTTGCAAGTAGGATCTTTCGGGTGGGTGAAAAACCGTTGTTCATTAGGCTTGATGCCAATATTCAGCGAAGAAAGGAGACTCTGGTTTGAAGGTCCCATGTCACAAACTGTACACAACAGCAAAGCCGTTGTCGTAGGCGTTTCCAACGATGTCAAGTAATATTTCTTTTGTCATTGGCGTGTCATAATCATAGTACACAAGTTGCTTCCAACGAGCAAAAAGCCCCCGTAACATAGAAACTTGCGTACATTTGTGTGGGTCAATCTAAAATTCAATTACCAAAAATTAAGCTGTCCAAAATGATTTAAAATTAAAATTTACCACTTGTTCATATTTCTTATCAATGTCAATCTGTTTCGAATTGTACATTTCATCAAAAGATGCAACGCACAGTTTCTCCCTAGATTCCATTGTTGAACTTTCCAACCCCATGTGGTTAAAAACGGAATGTAAAACTCCTGGTTCAAAGTTGATCGATGAGGCTTTCTTTCGCAAGGTCGACCGTGCAGGCATTGGGACGTTTCTTGTGCACCTCCAATATTCATAGGCTGCATGACTATACGATCGTGCAGACATGGCAGCAGCGTAATCTTCCTCGCTCCAATGCACTTTCTTCAATGTCGGATCCAAAATCAATCTTATCTGTCCGGGAGTGAACATACTTGACAGTTTCTGAATAATGTCTTTTGAACATTGTTTCCTTTCGTCCTCCATCTCAGCAACTTTTTCTTGCCAGGCATTTTGCCATTTCATCTTCTCTGCTTCCTCTTTTTGACATCTTTCTGCCTTTTCTTTTAATTGCTTTTCTATCACTTCTATTTCGATCTTGTGCCTTGCCTCAGTTTCAGCTGTAGGTTCCGCTTCAAAAAATTTAGTTTTCTGCAAAAAAGTAATTCATCACTTCAATTACTGTAATAACGAAGAAGTTACTAAATAGTGAAACTTATTGAATAACTTTAACTTATAAAAATGTATTATTTTTCTTACATTTGACAGTCTCTCTGAATACATTTTCTTGCAGTTTTCCGCAATTTTGCTTTCACTGCTGTTCTCCTAGAAGTCTGGGTATTTTGTGTGGACGGACCAGATCTACAATAAATGATAAAATATAATATCGTCATCGAACAGACCAATCATTTTTTCTCTGTATTCATCAATATGCATTATGACCGTAGAGTTGCCTTTATCAGCCTTGAGGGTCAAAAGATCTGGATTTTTAGAGAAAAACTTTTTGGCGGTCCAAACTTGTTTTGCCACTATGTCATTATTAGTGGGTCTATTGCAAAAATTGTGAGTAATATTGATCAGTTTTGCTCTCAATAGTTCTCGTTCTTCGTCAGGTGAGGTTAAACAGCTTAAAGTGTGTTCAATTTCAGATAGATAATTAAACATAGAAAAGGCCCTCAAGGAAGGCAAAATCGAGAACTTTGGACCTAAAGAAACCGTCTTCATAACAACCTCGGGTATATGGGTACCAGTCGAGTTTAATACCAAATTTTCGTTACCTAAAATTTCCAATTGTTGTTGGTGGTGGCTAAGTATTTGAAACTTCTTGCAGAGTCTACCTCTAATATTATTGAACAAACCATCATAGTGCCATCTTTGTATGCTAATAAATTTATCTACCACTGCGTGTGGTAATAAAGACTTGGCCATTGTAATGTGTCCATCTAACTCCTTCTCCAAGGACTTAATGTTTGACATGGTTATCCTGATGTGTATATTTAAGATGGATTTTTTAAACTGTTTGAGAAAGACATCAGCTCTCTGTAAAATGTCTTTATCGGGTATTAACTCCTGTGACATGCTTTTAACCTTTTTCTGGATGAACTCAGGAAAACAATTCGTACTGCGGCACCGCAACAGAAAAATTCTCCTATTCCTTGCTTTGGCAAGTTTCAAGAAAATACCTTTGATGGAGTTGAGCAGTGTCACCGTCTGAGAACCATATGCAGCCTCCACTTCCGAAAAGAAACCCATTGGTATGATGAAGAAATAAAATCTTGTCCAAGGCAATTATAGTAGATAAGGGGATATTGGGGATAATGAAACGCCGGAAATTAAAAACGAATAAACTGTTGGTCGACGTTTCGGTCTATTTATTAGACCATCTTCAGGACTACAAAAGAAGATACATGTAAGTCTCAACGGTAAATACAAATTTATCACACACTCACCTCACAGTTAAAGGTGGAGGTTGTCTTTAGCGTAATGATGTAATTATTATCGGAGGGGAGATACAACAGGCAAAAAAAAAATGTGTGGGAGTTCTCGATTATGTGTTCAGCCAAACCTGTCTTTTTTCACTCGATTCCCTTTCTGGACCTTTTGGTAACCAGACACACCGATGGCAACCTCAGCACGGACATCTACCACAAACCTTGTTCCACCGACCGACTTTTGAATTTCAACTCGGTACACCCCCCACAGCAAAAAATTAATGTGGTTTTGGCCTTGAAGAACAGAATTATTTCATGCGTACCTCAACAACATATTGGCATGAAACTACACGAATTAAAGGTACAACTACTGAAGAATGGTTTTCCGGGAAAACTTATCGACAGTGCCCTATTCAAAAAGAGAACAAAAAGAGTGGTATTGGACTCACATTTGGAGGATTCCTCCAAAATTTATTGTATAATCACATTCCATCCTTGGTTAGCCAGAAGAATCAATAGTACCTTAAAAGAAGCACTTACCAACAGTAATATAGTCTTAACTTTCCAGAATTGTTTCTCGCTCAACAACTTGCTCTTCTCTAAAACTAAAGATAAGGTCCCTAACCTACAGAGAAACAACGTCATCTACTGCATAAAATGCAGTTGCAATAAGAAATATATAGGCCAAACAAAACAACGTCTACTCAACAGAGTAAAACAACACCAATATGACGTGAGGACTGGCTCAAAAAAGACAGGTTTGGCTGAACACATGATCGAGAACTCCCACACATTTTCTCTTGACGATGTGAGCATACTCAACTGTGAGTCCAATTACCAAAAAAGAGTTTTCCTAGAGGCCGCCCACATTTCCATTACTAGCGACAATGTTAATAAACAAACCGATTATATATACCTCAAGAATGGATATAGGGACCTGCTGAGGGGGTACCAGAGAAAGATAGAAGACCAACCCCCGTAGGCATCTTCACTTTGTGTTGTCCGTGCTGTGCTATTGTAGTGGTTTGTTTCCTGTTTTTTCAATGATTTTTTGGTTTTGGTGTCCTGATATAATGAAAATTATAATATTTTTGAACATCTCTGAAAATTTAAAATTTGTTATATATTTTTAAACTTGTTGTAATGCGGGATTGTACCCATTTTTACCCGTTTTGTCTTACCGATACACCTTTTTCGTACATAGCATTTTTCAAGATTACCCGTTATTTTGTATTAACTTTATATATTTTGTCTTTTTTGAGTTGGTTTGCGGTCTCACACACTCACTATTGTCTTAACATGTTTTTATCCTGTTGCCCTATTGGAGGGAATACTGCTATTTTTGACCGTGACTTCAGTCACACCATGTACATCATATATTAGAAGTTTTGTATTTAATATCTTCGTGAAATTTGTCAGGTGTGATATTTTTACATTTTATATTTTCGACAAATTTGTTATCTTTTGACATTATTTTTTATGTGTTATATTGAGAACTTTCGTGTTGAAATTTTAATTTACATGTTTTACTTTTTTAAAATTCTGATTTATACACTAATATTGACCTGGTTGATGTGTCGCTTGACAGAGCGCCTGTTGTATCTCCCCTCCGATAATAATTACATCATTACGCTAAAGACAACCTCCACCTTTAACTGTGAGGTGAGTGTGTGATAAATTTGTATTTACCGTTGAGACTTACATGTATCTTCTTTTGTAGTCCTGAAGATGGTCTAATAAATAGACCGAAACGTCGACCAACAGTTTATTTGTTTTTTATTTCCGGCGTTCCATTATCCCCAATATCCCCTTATCTAATATAATTGCCTTGGACAAGATTTTATTTCTTTATTTTTACACTATTCAAACCTCTTTCCAATTCATTGTTAAGACCTTGAATATAAATAGCTTCCTGTGTTGCAAAACTTAGTGCCATATACTCTGCTTCCGTAGTTGAAAGAGCTACTGTTGGTTGCTTTTTAGATGCCCAACTTATAGCACCTCCACTCATCAAAAAAATGTAACCAGCAGTAGATTTTCTGTCATCTACATCCGCTGCCCAATCTGAATCACAATAACCATGCAAATCACCAGCTTCTTTTTTAAACGTGAGTTTAAAATGTTTTGTTTTCTGGTGATATCTAAAAATCCTTTTGACTGGAGTCCAATGCGCTTTTCCTGGATTATTACTGTACCTACTAACTTTTCCAACAGCATATGTAATATCCGGCCGTGTTCCTTGCGCTGCATAAATCAAGCTCCCGATGGCTTCTTGATAAGGAACGTTAATAATTTCTTCGTCGGTCTTTGGTTGCATATCTGTTGTCAATACTTGATTTGCATCGAATGGTGTTGAGACATCTTTGCATTCACTCATGCTGAATCTTTTTAAGATCTGATTGATGTAACTTTCTTGATCCAACGTTATAATACCATTTTTCTTATCACGAACAATTTTTATTCCAAGGCAATAATGTGCCTCGCCTAAGTCTTTCATGTTAAATGATTTCACTAATTCACTTTTCACTTCATTTTTCATTTCATCGTCTTGAGAAAAAATCAAAATATCGTCCACATATATAGCCAAAATTAACTTTTTGTTGGTCTTCTGCTTTATATAAATACATGGATCAAATTTTGATTGCTCGAATTTTAACCGTTTAATGGTTTGGTCAAGTTCTTTGCACCAAACCCGACTTGCTTGTTTTAAACCATTAATCGATTTCTTCAATCTACACGTTCTTCTATCCGGTAATTCCATATAGATTCTAATTTTGGATGCAAGAACGCCGTTACTACGTCCATCTGGTCAATGTTCCAATCGTTTTTTGCTGCTAGGGCTATCAATAATCGTATCGAACTGTGTCGTACGACAGGAGCATATGTTTCATCGTAATCTATACCCTCCTTTTGAGTAAATCCTTTAGCAACTAATCTTGCCTTGTATCGATCAATTTTTCCTTCAGCGGTAAATTTAGTTTTAAACACCCATTTACTTTTGATAGCTTTTCGATCTTTCGGCACATCACATAAAAGCCAAGTTTTGTTAATTTTGTGGGCTTCCATTTCTTCATCGATTGCTCTTCTCCACTTTTCACTGTCTTCATTTTCAAGAGCTTCTTTAAGTGTTATTGGATCACTTAAAATTGATTGGTAAACTACAAATTCCGAATTAAAAATATCTTTGTTGCGTCCAGCTACACGTTGTGATCGTCTTGGTAAATCAATTACTGTTTGCTCCACCGGTGTTTCGATATTATCGACATCATCAACGCCGACAGCTTCAACATCAACTTCACTGTTATTTGCAACAATGTCACGAGTACTACTAACATCGTTATTAATGCTGACGGTTTCAACATCAACTTCACTGTTATTTGCAACAATGTCACGAGTAGTACTTACATCGTTATTAATCCTAACGGTTTCAACATCACCAGTACAAATTACTTTATTATTGATGTCATCTTCCTTGTGGTGTATTATTTGTACGGCTGGTTGTGGAAATAATCCTTCAATAGATTCTTTACTACCAATATTCATTAATTGATCCTCAAGAAATACTACATCTCGAAATATTTTTAATTTTTTCGTTATTGGGTGAACAAATCTATATCCCTTAACCGTTTCGCTATATCCCACAAATATGTATTCTTCAGCTTTTTCATCAAATTTTTTTCTAAACACCTTCGGTATGTAAACTAGCGCTTTGCAACCAAATATTCTCAAATGCGATAAATTTGGTTTTTTGTTGTTCCACGCTTCTTCTGGTGTCATACGATTTAATTGCTTCGTTGGACATCTATTCTTTAAGTATGTTGCTGTAAGTATCGCTTCTGCCCAAAATTCCGTTCCTAATTTCGCTTCTATCATCATACACCGTGCACTTTCAACCAACGTTCTATTGAGCCTTTCAGCAACCCCGTTTTGATGTGGTGTATATGGAACACTTGTTTGGTGTTGAATTCCAAATCTTCTTAAATGGGACAGGAGTTCTTTGTTTACATATTCCGTTCCATTATCAGTACGTAGACACTTGATTTTTTCTTGACATTGATTTTCAACAAACGACTTGTATTCTAAAAGCTTTTCTGTAACTTCACTTTTGTTTTTAAGGCAATACACTATCGTTTTTCTTGAGAAATCATCGGTGAACGTTAGAAAATATTTTGCACCACCAATCGATTTTGTATTCATCGGACCACATACATCCGAATGAATTAGTTCGAGCTTATTTGTTGCTCGAGACGCACTATGTTTATTAAACGGTGCTCGTGATAATTTTCCTTTTACACAAATTTCACACGGTTTACTGTTTTTATCTTTGATTGCAACACCTTCAACTAAACCATTGTTCATCAAGTTCATAGCTACACGATTTATGTGTCCCAACCTTCGATGCCATAACGCATGAGAGTTGTTGATTTTCACAAAGTTCACTGAATTAACCGAATTATTTAATTTATAAACACCTTTTTCTAATCTTCCACTACCCAGCACATCTTTGTTGTTGATATTTATGTTTAACCTTGCAATTCTACAACCATGTCTTTCATCAAACACTAGGGTATTTCCATGTTTAACCATTTGACCAACCGAAAGCAAGTTTTTCTTAACTCCTGGCACATGAATAACTTCTTGAAGTGCTAATGTTTTATTACCGATAAGATCAATTTTTACTTGACCCTTACCAACACTATTCAACGTTGTACCATTTGCAACTTCGATGCTGCAATTATCGTAATTTTTCTAGTTCTCAAAATTATTAACATTTGCCGATAAATGCACCGAAGCACCCGAATCTAAAATCCAATCATTATCATTATCACACAAATCACTACACATACCAATAAACTGCGTACTTTCTGATCTTCTACTATTGTGTTGATTTGAATTAATCTTCTTCCGATGAGGACAAGTATTAGCTTTATGACCAATGTTGTTGCACTTATAACATCGAACTTCTTTATTCTTCGATCCTATTGGTCCATATAAATTGTTTGGTTTACTTTTATTTTTGCTGTAAAACGCACTTGATTCTGCAGTTGTTTGAATTTGCTGCACATTAGGTTGCAACAATAAATTTTTTACAAATTCTACTGTGGTAATTTGCTTAGATCCTTGAATACCTAATAATAATGGTTGATATTCATCTGATAATCCAGTCAACATCAAACCACCAACCACATGATCTTTAAGAGGTTCCCCAATTGCTTCCAACTGATCAGCAATTTTTAACATTTTATTTATGTAGTCTTCCATCCCGTTGCAATTTTCGAGTTTTATCTTGAACAATTGCGCGTACAAACTTATTAAATGTAACGTACCCGTTTGTTCATAAACTCGACTTAATTTGTCCCAAGCTTCTTTTGCTGTCTTCACATTTTTGATCTCAGCTGCTGCTCCAGGTTTAATCGATACATTGATCTTCGCAGGTACTCGTTGATCTAATTCATCATCTAACTTCGTATCGGATGAAGGTACCACATACTTCCACATACCAGCGTCAATTAGAAAATTTTTCATGTTATGCTTCCATTCACTATAGTTTTCTACATTCAAATGTTTGTTTTTTGGCAATCCTCCCATCGTTACAATCGTCGACCTTGATTCAGTCCTTTGATTTAATCGAAGCTGTAACTGTTCGATTTGTTGTTGCAGATTTTCCAATTGCAATTCCATAATTCTTATTGATAAATTGTGAACGCAATATTTGCACAAATTCAAATCAAAAAATTTTAAATTAAAAGTATTCTCTTATTTTGTTACTGGGCCCATAACCTATTGGGAAGGTTAGCAGTAGACAAAGAGAGATACACACATTTTTAATAAATTTAATAATAACTAACTAATATAAACATTACATAACAATACAAATACACTGACCTGTTAACATCAAGTGGATACTTAACAGCCTACATAACATAACATAACATAAAAAACCTCTTTATTTTGTTTAACTATTTTTGCAATTCAAATTTATTTATCATAATAAACAAGAATAAATGAATGTGTAAATTTTGTATCCGCTCCCATCTTGCGATTTATCGGATTCATCGGTAGTGTGTAGACTTGTATTCTTTTGCTGTATGCTGTTTTTCTGGGCAAAAAGAGTACAAAAACCCAGCGCCATGTGCCTTATTGTGGTAATTAAAAACAAAAACAAAAAATTAAAATGGGGGGGGGGGGGGAATATGTACAAGGGAGAAATAAAATAAAGCTAATTCGTAAGACCAAGATTTAATAAAATAAAATAAAAAAAAACAGCAGAATGTAATTTAAGTTTACAGAATGACTTGATGTAATAATTTGTGTTTTTGTCGGTAGGGCAGTGTGTCTTTTGTATGTCGTGTGATGTTTTTTGTCATGGGATTTAGTCTTGTTTTGTATGTGAAAAAGTCGTATGCATGATTATAAATTATGTTTGAAATTGTGGGGATGTCGACTTGTTCATGTAGCAGTCGGGCGTCCGTGTATCGGGGCAGACCGGTGATGATCCTCAATGCTTTGTTTTGAATTGTCTGTAATTTTTTAATGTTTGATGTTGATGCGTTGCTCCAAATGGGCGCGGCGTATGTAATTATAGGTCGGATCATGGTTTTGTACAGTAGTATGCGTATTTTCGGGTCAAGATTATTTTTGTGGGTTATCAAGGGGTATAATGCGTGAAGCGCTTTGTGGCGGTCTGCTGTATGTGGTTTTTGTATGTCAGTCCTTCGTCTAGTGTGAGTCCGAGGTATTTTACTGTTGGGGTCCGGGTGACTTTGACGTTGTTGATTTTTAGTCCGTAGGTAAGTCGGTCTCGTTTTTTTGTAAATGTAGTCAAAGTGGTTTTGTCTTCATTTAATTTTAACTTCCAGTCGGTAAAGTAGGTAATAAGTATTTCCAGGTGTCGTTGTAAGTATTTTATTGTTTGGTCTTTTTTGAAGGAGGTGGCCAGAATGGCAGTGTCATCCGCATAGAGTTTAATGTCGGTATTTTTGTGTTTGGGTATATCGTTGATAAAATGTATGAATAATTTCGGTGCAAGAATAGAACCCTGGGGAACACCGGCTGGAATAGGATGTGGATCGGAAAGGATATCTTTAATTTTAACTCTGAAGGATCGGTTGGATAGAAAATTTGAAATGATTTTGATTATATAGGGAGGGATTTTGTTTGTAATAAGTTTGTAAATTAGTCCGTCATGCCAAATTGTGTCAAAAGCTTTTTCTAAGTCTAAAGTCATTAAAGTTGTCGTTTTATTTATATTGAAATTTGTCGTTATTTGATGTACAAGTGTGGCCAGCTGCAGCACGGTGCTGTGTTTTTCCCTGAACCCAAATTGTTCAGGGATGATGATTTTATGTTTGTTTGTATGTTCTTGGAGGCGGTGTAATATGAGTTTTTCAAGAATTTTGGATAGAGTGGGAAGAAGGCTAATAGGACGGTAACTGGAAGGTGAAATTTTTGGTTTTCCTGGTTTTGGGATTGGAATGACTATAGCTTGTTTCCAGGAATTTGGAAAGTATTGGTTTTTTAAGCATGCATTAATGATGTAATAAATTTGGACTATGATTTTCTTCGGGAATTTTTTGATCAGTGAAGCTCCTATGCTGTCGTTTCCGGCAGCTTTGTTTTTGAGTGTTCGAATAGCAAGTTGAATTTCTTTTGGGGAGGTTAGGTTTTCGAAAGGAGTGGAATGAGTTTCTAATTTAAAATTTTGGGTGGTATGTTTGACTATGTTTTCTGTTGCTGTGTTGGTTAAATGTGTTGTGAGATTGTGATGATGTAAGTAAGTGTCGGCGATGGCGTTAGCTTTGTCCGTGCTGCTGGTTTTTGGGCCGCTGGCTGTTTGTAACGTCGGTACTGTGGTCGTGTCCGTTGCCTTTAGCGCTTTGGTTAAACGCCAAAGTTGTTTTGTGTTTTTGGTGGTGATTTCGCCTAGCATGTCCGTCCAGTTTTTGTGTTTGATTTCGTTAATTGATTTGTTAATGTCTTTCGTTAATTTGTTTATCTGAGTTTTGAGAGTCGGGTATTTGTATTTTTGATAGATTTTGCGTAATCTATTTTTGTTCGTGATTTTTTGTAATATTGTCGTCGGTAGTTCTAATTTAAAAGTTTTTGGACTTTTAATTTTGGTATTATCTTGTACTATTTTTGTAATTTTGTCCGTTAAGTCTGTAATCGCATTGTCAACGTCATCGTTTGTGTCAATTTTTGTATTAATTTGTATGTCTTTTAGTTGTTTGGTAAGTTTTTTCCAGTCGGTACTTTTGAATTGTCGGGGCGGGTGGAATGGTAATTTCAGTGACTTCAGCTTGAATTGCACCGGGAGATGATCCGAGCTAAGTTTGCTGAGTGTTTCTATGTTTCGTACGTAGGCGTTATTGGTCAATATAATGTCAATGGTAGTGGGATTGTGGGCAATTGTATAACTGTAGTGGGTGGGGGAATCCGGGTAGAAGATGTAAATGTTGGTCCGTGTTGCGTAGTCGTAGAGTTCTATCCCTGATTGATTTTGTATCGGGTTATTCCAGGTGGCATGTTTGGAATTCATGTCACCTGCAATAACCACTTTGTCAGATAATTTGATGATTTCGTCCAGTTTATCAAAGTCATGTTTTTTAGTAGGGGATAAATAATAATTTACAATCGTTAGGTTGTCAATTTGCAAGATTTGTGTTTCGGCACTACTTGTTGTGGGAAAGTCGAGTTGAGTTATGTCGAGGGTGTTTATGTGGTAGGTCAGTAGTCCTCCGTTTTTTGTTTGTGGTTTGTTTAGTGGAATGTAGTTGGGTATTTTTGTCGGTTTGATTTTATTTAGTCGTGTCTCTTGAATTAAAATTATGTCAGGATTGTTGTCTTGAATTAATAATTGAAGTTCGTTTGTTTTATGTCGGAGTCCGTTGGAGTTCCAAGAAATGATTTTTAGGTCGGATTTAGTTGTACTAAACATTATATTTTGTAGAAATGTCAGAAAGAATATGGATTTTTTCCATCATGTCCGTGACCCCGGCTAACCTGACTTTAATTTCTCTGACTATTTGGATCATTTGCGCAATGTTTATGGTGTTTTTGAGGTCTCTGAGTTCTTTGAATAAAGTCGTCAGGTCTCCGGGGGTGTTTGTGTCGTTTGTCGGTTCGTTTGGTTGTTGAGTGACGTTTTGTAAAAATTGTTGTCTAATTTCAGTAGGGGGGATGAATTGTTTATAAGTTTGCGTTGGAGTTGGTAATGCGGGGAAATTTGACGCTGCAGTTAAAAAGTTGCTGTTTGAAAAATTATTTGATGAATTATTTTGAATTCTGCTGACATTGTGATTGGGATTGTTAAATATTGATTGACTTTGGAAATTTTGGGTATTTTGACTTTGGCGCTGGATTTTTGAACTTACCCGCTCTGCATAGGATAGGTAGGTTTTGCATAAGCTGTAGTTTGCAGGGTGAGCCTCTCCACAGTTACAACATCTCACCCCGTCGTCGGTTGATTTTCTGGTGCAATTGGCTGTGACGTGGCTACCCAGGCATTTTACACATCTGGGACTCATAAAGCAATTAGTTGAACCATGTCCAAATTGCTGGCATTTAAAGCATTGAGTTCGCGTATTTTTTCTTGCGTAATCTTCGAATGAAATGATGACTTGACCCAGGCTGCGTATTTTTTTGATAGCTTGGATTTGAGCGGTAGGCTGGAAGGTTACTAAGAAGGAGCCGGTGATGTCACCAAATTTGTTTTTTAATTGTGTTACAGCAGCTGGCACTATTTGGTGTTCGGTTGACAAAAGAAGTTTGACTTCGTCCTCCGTCATGTAAGGAGAACCTTTCATTACGAGTTTAATCTGGCGGTCTTCTTTCAACTGGTACGAATAGCCATGTACTTCTTTATCTGCGAATACGCAGTCTTTGACGGCTCTATAATCGATGGTATTTTCTGTATAGATCCATGTTTGTATAAAACATATCATATCAGGAAGTAAAGAAAGTCAACTGTCGATGAAATTATGGGATCCAAGATCACAAGAAGCGTTGAACACTATCCATGCTCATAAGGCGCCTGTAACGGATTTGCAATGGAACCGAAATGGAATCTGGCTAGCTTCTGCTTCGCGAGATCAACAGGTTAAGCTGTTTGATATACGAAAACTCGATAAGGAAATTTCAACATTTAGGGGACATAAAAGTGAGGTGACTAACGTTGCTTGGCATCCAATACACGAAGGCTTATTGACCAGCGCAGCTTTCGATGGATCCATAATGTTCTGGCACACTGGCAACAACAAAGAAATTGGAAGAATAAATCAGGCTCACAATGGTAGCGTTTGGTCTTTAGCATGGCATCCAGTTGGGCATATTTTATGCTCGGGCTCGAATGACCACAGCGCTAAATTTTGGACACGTAATCGTCCTGGCGATTTAATGGACGATAGTTATAATTGCGATAACCTTCCAGCTGCTTCTAAGAAAAAAGTAGAAAATTCGAGTAACTTGAACGAAACATGCATTCCCTTACTAAGTTCAGAAGATAAAGTTGAAGATGAAACTGTATTCAACTCTAAATTAAATAAAGAAGTGGAAAGGAACTACGCGAAACAAACTGCTCATGCAAGTAAGGTAATTCCGGTGAGTTTTCTGCGTAAGTGGGACGATCCCACATCTTCAAGGCAAGAAGTTAATACCGTACCGAAAAATGTTCCAAACGAAAATTCACATATAAATTTAAATAGACTTCCAACAGAAGAAACTTGTTCAAATTCCAACGGACAAAATAGATTGGACAATATTTCCATTGAACAATTAATGCGGATACCACCACCAAACCTTCCCGCTAATAATTTTATTCAAAATAATGATAATCATCCCTACGATAACTACAGCGGTAGTGGTGGTCAGATCAACAACTTCCACAATGAAAACCAATTTGGTACTAGAAATTCTGCATACCAAGAACAAAATTACTACGATATGCCCGATGATCAACAACATGGAAATTCATCTCGAGAAAATAATTATAGAAATCAAAGACCTTCAAGAAAAAACGAATCGCATAGACGTAAATCCTACAGTCAACACAGACTGCAGCCTTTTCAAAGATCGAACACAGGCACTTCAAGAAGAGAAAATTGGTAGAGCAAATAATGCTTATTTATAAAATTTGTGTAGATTTGTA